>APFE031655626.1:36956-86805 GCA_000404065.3 Pinus taeda
TATATTCCTATAAGGGAAAGAAACCAAGGTATCCCTAAATGTGAGAGAACGATATGATATCTAATAGCACCATGAGGGATCAGACAAAACATAGGAAAGTTATAGTTACACGTGTATAGAAGAATGCTACACTGATCCATAATGGAGAAAAATGAATCCTATCAGCTTATTCTCATTACTATGCTACTATGCGCTAAGGTTATTCTAACAATTTAGAGAATCACTACCATAATTATGTTACCATCCCTATGTTTCTAAGATCAAATATAACCTCTAAGGGAAGAAAAAGAGAACGAGACTTCTAGACAGGCATTACTCGATCATGGTGTTGTAGAGGTTGCAAAACTGTCCAATATTTTGGCCTGTACTCAAATTTCGAAGCCTACTATGGATCCTGTGATTGGTTGTTCCTTGTCACTTATTTGGTAAGCTGATGATCTCAAGCATCCCATTTCAATATTACGATTCATTCATGTGTCATCTTTTGGGATAGTGATTATGCATTGTTATGCAAAGGAAAGTTTATTTTTCTTCAAGGGGAAATCTTCCCAACCACCCATAGAATTCAAAACTATGTAGTGGTTTCTTCCAGTGTTCTTCCCTTGGCCGGAATCCATTATCTCTAGAAACTACGCAGTTTTGTCACTCAACTCCCTAGTCTAACTTGCATACTGAAACTAAATAGATGTGTCCTCGCGGGACCTTGCCTAGCATCATGAAACTGCACAATTTTGTCCCTCAGCTGCTCAGTCTAACTTGTATCTTGAAACTGCACAAATATGTCCTCCCAGGGACTCATCTTGAAACAACCACTACTAGTTGGAACTACATAGATGTGTCTCTTAGTGATTACAATAAGAGTGACATGCTAGAGGACTCTCAAGGATATGAGGAAGAAAATAAGCAGACCAAGGAACCAAAGGAATGATAGAAGATCGAGACCACATGAAGACTCCATCTGATGCACAACCCTTGGAGGGTAGGTATGAAAAGAAAAGCACATATTTTGAAATACACCTCTTAGTGTACCTCTAAGGACTACTTATCATTGTCATATCTTTTTGTCTTCAATGGCATTCATAGTTCCAAGCGCTGAACGTCATTACATGTGTTTCCTCTATGTGTCTTGCTCCCTTTTTCTTGCTTAACCAATTGTCATCTTTTGGCATGTTGATTTTTTTCCATGCTTGTGATCTTATTCTAGTGATTTCTAAGGATTTTCTTTGTTTTTTTTGGGTTGTCTTAGCTATGTGAACACCCATCGCACTAACACACAAAATTGTAAGCATTTTCGCACAAGTGTCATCCAAAGTCTATCCCAATCGTCGCACTTGTTGCTTTCACTCTAGACACTCCCACAAAGGTTCATTCTTTTATATGTTGTCATGGTGGTCATTGTTGCCATGTTTTTGAAGTATGCTAAGTGTGTGATCATAATGTTGAGTCTTCACAAGTTCACTTGCCTTTCACACTTAGTCATTTTCCTAAAAATATATTGACGGAACAACTTCAATTCCTTGGACCCTAACTGAGATGCATTGTGTAGTATCAGCCCTAAGTGGTGCTGATATTCTATATATAACTATGGAATTCTTGAGGGTTTCCTCTTTGTCAGTTGCACTATGCAATCCCAAAGGTGAACACCCTATCTTCCATCATAGAAGTATGTAGAAACTGCCTCATTGCCTATATGAACTGCGCACTTCACAAGTAAAGACATAAAACCACCTTCCTGCTTAACAAAACTCCACATTCCATAGATGCTTGAGCTTTCACTACTCCTCGAAATTGTGCAGAGATGTCCTCCCAGTAACTTCCCTTAGTCGAGACTCACTACTCTAAAAAAATGAGTACAACTATCCTTTGGTTCCTCTGCTTTACTACCTTGTCTTCCATCTAGAAACTACACAAAGGTCTTCCTGAGGTTCCCACCTTGTATCTTCCACTATCGTCCTTAACTGCACAATTCTTCCTCCTAGTGGCCTCTTCTCAGTTTTTCCGAATAGTGAAGATTGTGCCTTGGATTTCGTCGTCCAACCCTAAGTTGTGGTCTGCATAGGCTTAGTGACTAGTCCCTCCTCGTTGTCAACTAGAATAGCTCAGTGCATATTTATTGAGCCCTCTTCCCAACCTCTTCTTTAGCCTAGGCCCAAAACCTAGAAAACAATGCATCGTGCTAGACTAGGAGGTTTTTATTTTATGTTGTCCCGTCATGAGTGAATTGCAAGAATAGATACATTAATAGATCACAGTGAGACAAATAATGGTATGAAAATGGAGCACACATGCTAGAAGACTTACCTACAACTAGATGGACGAAATAAGAAATAGGTGAAAGGAACACATGCATGGAATCGTCTTGCAAGACTAATAGCATCAAAGACCTTAGATCATCAAGCCATGGAGAGGAGAAGACAAAGCACACCCAAGAGTACATCCATCATTTAACAATGCAACAACTTGACATGGATACCACATATAGCAAATACATGTTAGCAGTGTCATGTCAAGTTGTGTCATGAGTTTTCAAGGCCACATCACCACTATGGGCCATAATTGTTGTAACAAAATGTAATGTAAAGTGAAATTCCAATCGATGCAAACAAGAAGATGAAGAGTCATGTCAGCTGAAAATTCATAGGAAGTTCAACAATCATGAGGATAGTCCAAGAGTCACAAGCATCAAGCATCACCCTGGGCTATATATACTACTCCCATTATGTAATCAAGGAATTTTTACCTTAGTTCCTCCCACATAATGTTGAGAGTAGACAACTCGTTCTTATAGGAGTGGGGAGTGGCTCCAATGTCCCATTATTGGGAATACTGATGCATGGTGTATAGATGTGTCTTGCGACTTTTTCTTAATTCAGAAGCCTGTTAAGACCAATATGTTTTAATGGATGTTTTGTACATGTTTCTAAGACTATTACTTCAGCATTTGTAATGAATGTTTGTCTCACATTAACTAATATAGGTTAACTAATTCTGTTTTTTTAGTCTTGCATTGTTGGGAATATGTTGTATTGGTTATCACCACTGTCTCATTCCTGTGGACTACTCTACGAGATACTAGATAGACAAACTTTGTGTATTGGTTCTCACCGCTGTGACATCCTTGTCAACTACTCCACGTGATACTCAACATACAATTTTTGTTTTTTCGTCTTAACGACCATCACATCCATTTGGACTACTCTACATGGTGGTGTATGTGTTGTCACCTTCACTTTGGTTTTAATGACTGCCACTTCTGCTAAGTGTTGGACAAACCTTTCTAGTTCACGTGGGTCTCTTCCTAGGTGGTACTATTACATCTCACTTAGAGGCTCACTTAAATCTTCCCCTTTGTCGTAATATAACCTAGACACGAGTTACATTACGCACTCACTAATAACTCTTACCTTGTTGTTTCAAGTGCCAGCATAACACTCTCATGTACTGATAGTCAGAGCTAAGGAATATCTTTAAGTATATGGAAACTGAGACTTTATACTGGATGGGACTCCTACACCAAATGTTGTGAGGTCTAGTTGGGACTTCATATCAGAGAGATCCCCTTGTTTGATAGATTTCCAACATTGTCAACAAAAAGGCGCTAGAAGGAGGGTTAGATGACAAAATGTGCCCAAAGAGCCTGATTTGAATCTCTTATTTTCAAATGGCTCTTTCCGAAATCACAATCCCAAGATGTTTTTCTAAATATTTTAATTGTACGATCTCTAAGGAAGTTATTCATGACTTGGCCAAACTTAAGTTCGATGGTGTGGGTGAATCAAATTTTCATGAACATCTGTTTCAAGTTATCCATCTTTGTCTGTGTCATAAAGTAGGTTCCAAATATGTCATGGCTAGATTTCTCACCCTCACATTCGAATTTCGTGTTAGACAATGGTGTCATATGTTACCGATTTCTTCCATTTGTTCATTCGGTGAGTTTGACAAGATGTTGTATAAAGATTTCGATAAGCATAACCACCAAGATGTTTGTGAAAGAATCCATCATTTAAGAATGAAGCCTGATGAATCAACTAAGGACATTGTTGATAGTTCCTTCACCTCTGTTGCAAAATTCCTGAAAAAAATTGAACTCACATTTCTTTAGACAAGAGTTTAAACACTTGGTTCATTTCTCCCAACATGGTGAACCTCCTTTTTTCCCTTCCTTCCCAACTTTTGTGGATCATGAGGCACCTCAGATTGGAGAGGAGGAGCCCACTACCCTATTTGTTCCATGTCCTCCTCCTTTTCTAGTCCTGATGTGGGCTCCCCCTTGTGGTTATCATAATGCTAAGAAATGTGCAGAACATGTCACCAACCCATCTTCTTGTCTATCTCCTGCTTGAATGAACAAAATTCCAGATTGGTTGAGGAAGCCTACAATGAAGACTCACTCCTCCATTCCACAAGAGGACGTCATCGTTCATAACTCAAGTATTGAATCTGATATGCATCCCTTCCTTCGTCTATCATCTACAAGCCATGAGTCCTTGTACCATGACTCTCTCAATCATTATGCTTCACTAGTGAGTTGTTCGTATTCTCTTGATTCTCAAGTTCTTGTCTCAAATTGCAATCAAGCGCAAGGTAGTCACATTACATAGGCAGAGGATTGAAAAGATGAGGACACTATCAATCTTCCCTTTTTATTTCAAAATTTTCTACATTAGAAAAATGAGCTTTCATTCTTGAATTACTATCAATCTACTATATTAGTGGAACATCCAGTACAATCAGATATATCAATCAACCCCTAGCCTTGGGTAATCATCACTCCCCTGATTCCATACGTCGTGACGAATACCCAAGCACATCATGTGATATTTGGTTTTCTCACAAAGACTTTAACTTAGATTTACAATGCACTTTAATGAAAGAACAAATCCATATTGAAGCTTCCTCTTCACCTCAATTTACCCTATGTCGTACCCATTCCTCATCATCGCTTCTTTGTCATGAAGACAACATGTCAAATCAAATTTCTCATTCGATCTCACCAATTCATTAATCTTTGGATGTGCCTTCAAAATATCCTCTTCAATTGAGAAATCGAGTTGTTGTTGGAGCTGAAACGTCTAGTGAAATTTGTGATATAGATTGCTGCCATTTGGAGAGAAGATTTGAAATAAGTAATAGTAGCCACCCTCAAGCCATGCATGATCTGGTCCAGGTTTCAAAATCTGATTCTACAGTTGTGGAAAGTTCTGTGACGTGATAGGGAGTTGAGGCACTTCAATGTACATTGATGGTTATGTCAGGACTTCACAACTTTCATAAGCCCCCCCAACCAAATCATATCTGATTTCTCATGCACAATCCATCTATCTGCATGGTTTCATTTTATGTGGATCCTCGTGTAACAAATGTTTGGTATTTCGGGTGTGATATTTCAAATTTTCAAAATTTCACGTATGGCCGAATTTACGATCATGTTATAGCTCATTCATCTTCATGCAAATATTTTACGTTAAACTTAGATTGGGAATGTTCAACTCTCATGAAATCATGAAATTTGTTATGGACTATTCAGTTGGGTGCTAGGAAGACCTTTCTAGTTCACGTGTATCTCTTCGTGGGTGGTACTATTACCTCTAACTTAGAGGCTCAATTTACTCTTCCCCTTTGCAGTAAGTGAACATAGACATGAGATACATTACGCACTCACCACACACACTTACCTTGCTTTTTGAAGATATCAACATAACACTCTCATGTGCTGACTACAAGAGCCAAGGAAAATCTATAAGGATAGGGCAACCGAGCCTTTGTTGGGATGACTACACCAAATGGTGTGAAGTCTAATTGAGACTTCATATCAGGGAGATCCCCTTGGTTGACGGATTTCCAACATAGTTAACAGATGGGTAACTTATTTGAAATTTGAAAAATAACAAAGCGAAGAATAGTGAATAAAAATTACCCATTACCGAATGGCTATCACCTATCGAGAAAAAAAAAAGATAAATTTCCTATGTCAAAGAAGCTATCCTGGACATTTCCAGAATTCAAATCCATAGCACTATAGGAGCTTCTATGGAAAATAGACACCTAAAAATATGATTTAAATTAGATCTACAAATAGCCAGGAAGGGTAACATAAGAAAGAAAATAATAAACCTTTGTTTACACTTGCCTGGGTGGGTGCCGAGTTATAGGAGAAAAAAATTGCCACACATCATTGGAACCAAGAAGGGATACATGAAAGCTACCACATGCCAACCTTCCTTTACGACATTATGGGTGTATGACACTCCTAATAAAAAAATTGGGCAAGGAACTAGAGGGAAGGGATAAGTATGATGAGGAGCATTAGAGTTAAAATATGAAATCTCCACCCTTCGATGGAGTGAAGCCATCTAAATTTTTCAAAAAATCCAATATTTGACACATCACATGGAGGCCACCTATAGGGTGAGCATGTGGCACCCCACAGTTCATGCATAATTTTCAATGGTAGCCTAGTATGCCTTGTAAACTATTCCAAGGTATCCCATATATAAATATAGTGACGAAGGAATTTAATTAAACTCAAGTGAAGGTACAAATATTAAATAGGCGATAAAACCAATGAAATAACCCAACTCTCATTGCTTACACCTAAGATAATTCAAGTGCCAAAGTTGAATATTACTATTAAATAAGCCAAATCACTATTTTTGTTCATTTCCCTAGCATTATTGATCCTCAGTAGAAATTAAAGAATAACTAAACAAACATATGGAAACCAGGGTGTTTCCATGGATAAAAATAAAAATAAAAATTGGATATGCTAGGTATGTGATAGGTTGTATCAGAGCCAAGTTTCAAAATGGGGCCAAATAGAACCATCATAGTAATAATTAGGAAAGTGTAGAATGGAAAATAAGATGTTTTAAATTATGTAGTATTAATACTTAGCCGTGTTTGAATGTAAGGTATTGAAGTGAAGTTGGCTACTACTAAATGACTAGGGATCCTCCTCCAGTTATCCTCGTCAAGGAGGAATTATATATCAAGTTGTGAAATGGATGTATCCCACCAACATCTCAATTTATGGGTATTATCATAAATTTATAGAAAGATATGGATCACCTTAGGAGGAACAATGAATTCTTGTTAAAGGCTAGTGTGGAACAAGAAAAAAAGGATGAGAGAGTTGACAGAAAGGTCCAACAATAGAACCTTAGAACCAGAACTACCAAAAATAAAAATTGTGGAAACAAAATCAGATAAGTTTGAAAGTATGGGTGATTTAAATACAATGTATCCAAAAAAACATCAAAGAAAGAAGAAAGTGGAGTTTCTACGAGAATTTAGAAAAATAAAACCCCCCTACTTATGATGGTGAAAACGATGAGGATGCAAAATCGTGGCTTCTCAACATGAAAAAATATTTCTAGGTTTATGAGTATGAGAGTAACTTGAAGGCTAGGCTAGCCATGTATCAGTTGCAAGGTAGAGCTGCTCTTTGGTTGGAAGAAGCCTAAAGTGTACACATGGTGGAAGAAAAGAATGTTTCTTGGGAAGAATTCTAAAAGAATTTTAATTCCTGCTATTTGAGTGAATGATATTATGATGATGGTTCTAGGGAGTTCCATGCATTAAAGTTGGGAAAACTAATTATAACTTATTTTTTGGCCAAATTTAAGAAATTGTTGCGATATGTACCCTATATTAAAGATGAGAAAGCCAAATTACAATTTTTTTTGAACTTATTACCTTCCCCTTACAAAGATAGGATTGAGTTCAATGATGCTAAGATAATGCATCAAGTTGCAAGGAAAGAAATATCGTGCTATCAATAGTTCAGGAATAACAATGAAGGCTTAAAACCTTGGCAAGGTAAGGACATAAAAAAATCTACATTGGGGTCGAAAAGACAGAAACTCACTTATATTAGAAGCTTTGGTAAGGACCATTAGTGGAAGAATTCCAACAAGGAAAATTTAAACTAGTAAGTACAATCTCAAATTGGGTCCAAACCCATGGATCTGAACAATAGAAAGACCAGTGGGGTCAAGGAAAAGGAATCATTGAAGTGTTGGGGATGTGGTGAACACCATCTATTAAGAGACTATTCACATAATCCCAAGTCCATTCAAAATATTCAAGATGTTTAGAGGGCTACAACTTTGAATGATATTTCAAGATATATCCCTATAATAAGTGCAGCACTGGAGGATAAACTAGAAGAGCACCAATTTACAATGATTGAGATTAAAGGTACCATTTTAAGTGAATATGTTTTTGTCTTAATTGATCCAGGTGCTGGTTTAAGTGAAATTAGTCCTCAAGTTGTGGAGAAATGTAAATTAGAAATAGAGAAATTTAAGACTGCATGTCTAGTACAATTAGCAATAGGTACAAAAAGAAGAGTGACTAACTAGGTGAAATAGTGTCATCTAAATTTAAATGGTTTCTCTACATAAGTATATTTATACATACTGCCCTTAGGAAATTATGATGTATCAATATGCATGGACTGGTTGGAAAAAATTGCGGTCATTATAAAATCTTTGGAGAAAATAGTAAGTTGTATGAGAGAAGATGGACAAACCAAATTAATCAAAGGTATACCGAAATCCATATCAATTAGATAAATTTCAACATTACAAATGAAAAAGAGTGCAAGGAAAGGGTGTCAGCTATTTATTGTGCATGTGGAAATAAATGAACAACAAACAAAAGAGAAAGAGATGAAGACCCTGCCCATCATTGAGGAGTTGCAATATGTTTTTCCAAATAAAATCTCAAGCTTACCTCCTTGAAAATATATAGATTTCTCCATTGATCTGGTACCAGGTGCAACCCAGCGTCTCAAGCTCGCTATAGAATGTATGTAACAGAATTACAAGAGTTAAAAATGTAGCTACATGAGTTACTAGACAAATCCTATATTACATCCAGTGTATCACCATCGGTGGATCTTGTGTTATTTGTTAGGAAGAAAGATGACACATTTATAATGCACATCGATTATCGAAAATTAAACAAGTTAAGAAATAGAAATAAATAACTCTTCGCTCGTATTGATGATCCATTTGATCATGTGAGGGGGGAAATAATATTTTAAAATATTGATTTAATGACTATATTCATAAGATGAATTTTTGGACCAGATATGGTCCCTAAAAATTTGTAGTGCTACCCTTTGGTCTTAGTAATGCACCAACAACCCTTATGTGTTTAATGAACAATTTACTTAATAAGTACCTTGAAAAATTTGTGTTAGTATTTATATATGAAATTTTAGTGTATTACAGTAATGAAGAGGAGCACAAAGAACATTTCAAATTAGTGCTGCAAATTTTAAGAGAACATCATCTATATCAAAAATTTAGCAAACGTGAGTTTTGTAAGGGAAGAATATAGTAATTGGCCCACATTATTTCAAAGGAGGGATTGTTTGTTGATCATGAGAAGGTTAGGGATATTTTAGAGTGGGCCATACATAAGGACATGTAATTTGTCCACTCATTTATGGGAATCAAAGGATATTAGTGAATATTTATAGAATGATTCTCTAAATTGGCCAATCCTATTACATCATTACAAAATAAAGGAACAAAGTTTGAATGGACGACCAAATGTCAACACAACTTTGAAAAACTAAAAAACTTACTTATAGTTGCCCCTATTTTCAAAATTGTAGACCCAAATAAGGAATTTACAGTGGGCACAAATGCTTTTTTGGAAGGATTAATGGGATTTTTGATGCAGGAAAATCCAATAGTAGTTTATGAGTCTAGGAAACTGAAGACACATGAAAATAATTATGTTGTATATGATTTAGAGTTGGATTCAGTAATACATGCTCTAAATATGTGAAGACACTACCTTTTGAGAAAGAAATTTACTCTACTAACAAATCATATCATCTTGAAATATTTTTTTAGCCAACCAAATCTTAATGCCAGATAGGCAAGGTGGATGGATTTCCTTAGTGAATTTGAGTATGACATTAAACGGATAAAAGGGAATGAAAATAAAATAGCATAGGCCTTCAAAAGAAATGCACATGATTTAATGGGGATATTTTCTAATAGTATGGGAACATATCTTGTAGGGTAAATTAAAAAATCAATGCAAGAAGATCACAAATACCTGGAAATTCAACAGAAATTGTAGCAAAAAGAAATTTTAGGTTATGCTAAAATTCTATATTTTTTTAATCTAGAGAAATAGATTGTGTGTTCCTAATATGAGTGCTTTAAAACATATGATATTAAATTAATATCACAAGAAACCATATTCATACCATCATGGGTATGAAAATATGATAACAACATTGAGAATTTTTTTTTTTTTAGCTATGTATGAAAAACGAAGTGGTAGAATACTTATAGAAGTGTCTAGAATGTCAACAAGTAAAGGTGGAGCACCAACACCCTACTGGATTGTTGAACCCACTTCTCATTCCTAAATGGATATGGGAAGTGATTTCATTGAATCTTATTACAGGAATTCCAAAGGCAAAACAACAACATGATTCCATTATGGTGGTGGTGGACAACTTGAGTAAATCAGTACATCATATACCTATGCATTCTACTTATGTAACAACACAGATTGCCAACATTTCCATGAGGGATATTTTCTAGCTGCATGGAGTACCAAAGATGATAGTGTCAGATAGAGATGTTAAATTCACTTCTAAATTTTGGAAAGCCTTATTTGGAGGCATGGGGACACTTCTAAATTTTAGTACTGCATATCATCCCCAAACTGATGGGAAGATAGAGAGAACTAATAAAATTTTGGAGGACATGCTAACAATGCACGTTGTGGATAGATCCAACAAATGGGAAGACTTCCTACATTTAGCAAAAATTGCTTACAACAACAACTACCAAACTTCAATAGAAATGAGTCCTTTCAAAGCTTTGTATCGCAGAAAATTCGATACACCTCTTAGATGAAGTCAATCTAAAGATAGACTAATATTGGTGCTAGATGAATTGTAGGAACTAGAACACGTAGTGCCAAAAATTATACAAAGCATAAAAACTGCACAGGACATACATGAACTATATGCTAATAAGAAGCGAACTCACAAGGAATTCAAAATTGGAGACTGTGTTTACTTCAGGGTGAAACCAAGGAAAAATACATTAAGGACCTAAACCTATACAAAATTGGCACCATGATTTTGTGGGCCTTTTAAGATTTTGGATAAAATTAGTTGAGTAGCATATTAGCTAGCATTTTCAATCATGTTAAAGTATATAATGTTTTTCATGTGTCTTCGTTAAAAAAATATGTTCATGATAATTGTCAGATAATTGAATGAAATTTGATACAGGTGGAACTAGAAGGATATTTCTTGGTAGAACCACTCTGAAACTTATATCAGAAAGAGATCTTGCTCTAGAATCGATTCGTCGAGTGGGTTCAAGTCTAGCATAAACACTTTACACCTAAGGAGGCTGCTTAGGAGTTAGAGGGCCAACTGTAAGAGGCATATTGAACCCTATTTAAAATATGAAGTAAATAGACAAGGAACATCGAGGAAAGTGTTCAAAGAGAAAGGTGGGGAAAGATGTAATATCCCTATGTATTTTTTTGGTCATGTTAACGTGTTACTATTTGTAGATGGAATTGCAGACTTGATGGTGGGAAATCGATGCTTGGTTTGACTGAATGTGAATAGTAAATTTATTATGAAGTAATATATTAATTTTATTAATAAATAGAAAAAATAGATCTACTTGGGAAAGAACACTGAAGTAAAGAGATTGTTGCCAGATAAATCTTTCGTAGAGAAAAAAAAAGGAATCCTAAAACTGCCTAAGAGGCAGTAGATAATATTTAGTGAGATGGGAGAGAAAAATATAATTAAATCACTTAGGTAGAGAAAGATGCTAAGTATGGGTGGAATAAAGCACCTCGGGAGAGAAAGTGGGCGCTTTAAAAGAAGAATACAAATGTTTGTTTTAAAATCCTAGGTACGTGGGTTGGCAGACTCACAAAAGCATGTTTCCGCTAAGAAAAAATATGTTACAAAAGATGCTATATTAAATACACTAATTTGGAATCAAATAGGTTGTTGATTCCATCAGTAGGCACATCTCATCTCGGGGGGGACAAGTGGATGTAGTACATAGTTGGGTGGAAAACATGAATTTCCCAATTGTGCTTCCAACATGAATTATAGCTAGATAGTTTATCTATAATTATAATTTGCATAGTTGGCTTGTTCAAGATACATTTAGTGAAAATGATTTGATACATGATTAGTGGGCCTATATTAGTACTGAAGTTGTATGGACGAAAAAGATAACTCTATTGGTGTTTGTTCATTCATACTTCTATTTTTATACTACATTAATACTCACGAGAGTATTTTGTCGTTACTTGAGTTTGATTGTACATTACAAACATAAATGAAGGGAATAAATAGTCTAAATATTTATTTATTATTTATGAGGAAGAAATATTAGTATAAAAATTTATATCTTCTCTTGATGTACAATATAGGGAAGTATTAAGTAGGATGGTCTTAGAGTGAGATTTGAAAAAAAAGAGATTCAATAAACAACTTGTTAGTTGGTATTTAGGGTTAAGAGAACTTATTTGGTAAGACTATGTAGTCCTGGTCCCTTTAACAATGAAATTCAAGTTTACTAGAATCCAATGCATGAGCAGTGGTAGAGCTAGAGGGTTAGATAGTCTAGGTATACTAACTATGTCATCACTAAGAAAAAGAACCAAATTTGATGTCACGATGTTAAATATCTAGGCATATGAAACACCTGAAAGGCGGTGGAGTTTTGGTTAGTTGGAATTCTCAATGGTAATTCAGAAAACTACTATTCTTGTTGTTGTGAGTCAAGATGTGTAAAAACCAATAAAGGCTAACATATGTGGCTAATGTGTAGTCCATCTATGCAAATTGACCTAGGTTAACTTGGGCTGTAGATAATTATAAAATGACTGAAAACAAATTTTAGAAATTTGTTGTAGAGTCCTTCAAACTAGGAAATGAAGAATATTGGAAGGTTCCTAGACTATTATGAGAATAGGAAAAATTTACCCATATTCAAGAAAAAAAGGATAAGCAAATTTTAATACACAAGTAAAATTCTGAGAGCGTCCCTCGTAATATAACTTGAGGGCGAAATGTTTCTTTGGAAATTCTTCACTAAAGTTGAGTGTCTTATGACAACCGATAATAGAACCAATATATAAGTAAGTTTCATCTTCTTACAACATAGTAAGATGTACACCAGAAGGAAATAGAATAACAACAACAACATAACATTATAAGGATTGAGTCATACACCACCGCCTCTAACTTCCTATTAGAGATCAAATATTTTAGCAAACCTTAGACGAACATGCAAACAATACATGCATAGGAAATATATAAATGCACAACTACAAAAAACTGTGTGTCTGGACATGGTGTAACAAACTCTAATTATTCATCCATTTCAAGTAAATTACCATAGTACCCATGTTACAGAACGTAAAGAAAATAAAATAATACGTGCATCCAAAAGGACTGAAGATTTTTTCTGATCTACATATGGAAATATTAGTGACACACCATTTTGTATTAAACTGAGTCAACTAAAAGAAATGATAAATATTACACTTTTGTGTACCTATAAGCTAGTAATTAATATATATATATACACACACAATTATACATCCAGTACATATTAGTGCCAATGTACACTATACATTTCGGGAAATTTTCTCCCTCTTAAAATTAAGTCTCCTTCAGAGAATATGGAAATAGTTGAAATCATCCTATAAACATAGATAGAACAAGGTCTTTACCCTAATATTATGGTACAAATGTATGCAACAAGGGTTTGGAAACAACAAGACACACACTTACCTTTAAACCCATGGTAGCGGTTAGTGGTGGAAGATGGGTATGGTGTCTACTGTGGTGCTTTTGGTTCCACTACCCAATTACCTGTCAAATCACCCAGGGAGAGGTACACATATTAGAGTCATTTAACCTCGGCGAAGGATTCGTTAAGATTAATACTTAAGTGAAGCCATTAACTGGAAGGAAGGAAAAACAAATATGTATGTATGTTTATGTATCTATTATATATATATATATATATATATATATATATATAATATATATATATATATATATATATATATATATATATATATATATAAGGGAAAGAAACCTATGTATCCCTCACTATGAGAGAACCATATGAAATCCAGTACCGCAAAGAGGGATCTGACAAAACATAGTAAAGTTATAATTACAAAGGTATAGAAGAGTGTTACACTGATCCATAACAGAGAAAAATGAATCCGGCCAAGTTACCCTCTTTACTATGTCACAACATACTAGGGTTCTAACAACCAGTTAGAGAATGACTCCCAAAATTATGTTACCATCCCTATGTTGTCAAGAGAAAGTATAACCTATAAAGGAAATGAAAGAGAACGACACTTCCAAATAAGGGTTACTTGAAAATGATGGGTAACTTATCTGAAATTTGATCAAAAATATAGTGAAGAATAGTGAATAAAAATGACCCATTACTGGATGGTTGTAACCTATGGAGAAGAAATGAAAATAATATCCTATGACAAATAAGTTGTCTCGAAAATTTCCATAGTTTGACTGCATAGCACTCCAGTAGATTCTAGCGAAAATAGACACCAAATAACATGATTAAAATTAGATCTACAGATAGCCAAGAAGGGTAACATAGGAAAGAAAATAATAAACCTTTGTTTACACATGCCTGGTTGGGTGTCGAGTTGCAGGAGAAAAACATTTGCACAAATCACTAGAACCAAGAGGGGATACACCCCATCCAACATATCTAAACCTTCCTTGACAACGTTGTGGGTGTATGATTCTCAAAAAAAAAAAAATCCACAAGTAACTAGATGGAGGTGACAGGCATGACGAGGAGAGTTAGAGTTACAAGACAAAGTCTCCACCCTCAAGTTGAATGAACTCATGTCAATTTTTAACAAAGTCTAACCTATGACACATCACATGGAGGCCACCTGAACTGCAAGGATGTCACACCCCACAATTTTTGGACAATTATGAATGGTAGGCATGTAGGCCTTGTAAACTATTACAAGGTATCCCATATATAAATCTAGACATGAATGAGTATAATTAAACTCGAGTGAAGGTAAAAGCATTAAATATGTGATCAAACCAATGAAAGAACCTAACCCTCATTGCTTAAACCTAAGATAATCGAGTGCCAAAGTTTAATATTAGGGTTAAATAAGATAAATCACTATTTTCATTCATATCCCTATCATTAATGATCCTTAGTGGAAATTAAAGAAGAATAAATTATCACATGGACACCATGGTGTTGCCATGGATAAAAGAATAAAAATAAAATTGTGTAAGCTAGGTATGTGACATTAATGTTCTTAGGGATGACAATATTCCCATAAATTGACCCACACAATCTTTCTCTATTATGGAAAGAGCCATGGGAGTGGATTTCCTAGCATTTACATCAACATTCAAGGTGATATCTAAGTTCCTAACAAACCTTGAGGGTTTGGATTTCAGAAACTTTCATATTGAATTTACTAAAAACTATGAAAGCAAAGACATTAGAAACTGGGAATAGAGAAAGAGGGGGCAAAGGAGAAGGGGGAATGTTCTCCTAAACTTGTGACCATCATTCGACTAAGTTGTTGGTGTAAATAACTCCAAGAATCAAACACATAATTTCCAATTAATTTTAATTTATTAATAAGATTTTGAATAAAATATTTAAACTTAATTTAATTAACATTATTTTATACAAATACAATCCATTTAGTAACTAGTTAAAACAAATCATTATCATTATTGGTTTTGAATCCTAAATATAACAATTTAAGCAATTACAAAAATAAGAATAAGTAAATTAAATAAGGGTAACACCAAAAACTAAGACTCTCATCATTAGATGATCTCAATGATGTAATATAAATTGTACACTATAAATAATACCTATTTGCATTGGTTCCATATATAACATATATATGCCTATCCACATTGGTATAAAATTTACAAAATATAAGAACTTGCATACTTATTATTAAATATCACAACTATGCAAGACAACATAATGGGTATATAACCCATTTGTCAATTTTGTTGAGATAATATAAATTTTCCTTTAACCTATTTCTAGTGCAATGAAATGATTGAATTTGATCTATCATATTAGTGAATTAGCATTCCCTTCTAATTTAAGTTTATATTATTACTCCCTTCCTTTCCAACAAGTATAGTGTGTTTTCCTCATGGTAAATTTGTGTTGATTCTACACTATTTTGTTGTGTTTCTTGCAATTTTAACCAAAATTTCGAGAAAATGCTTAATATTTCTATTTTTCCATAAATTCAAAAATACTTTTCAAATTTTCAATAAATGTTATTTCTAATTTCCCGTTGGTTGAGGAAGCTTTGATGAGATATCATTCCCCTAATGGTGGGTGTCTTTTTTTTCATGGCCTGACAATTCAATTGAAATTAATGTAAAAGTGGTTTTTTGATTTACCATTGCCTTAGTGAGTGCTATGTCATTGACACTGTTATGTTAGTGCTCTACTAAATGATACGGAAATTGATGTGGTTGCATAGCAATGTTATGTTTGTGCTATGTTCAATGATGCAAGAATTTATGTGGATGTAAGTTGTTTGCATAGGCCCCGAGGGGGTGTGGGTGAACAAATGCGGTAATTGGCACAGTTTCATTGCTTGAGAATTTTACTGTGTGGAGGATGAAGTATGTGCAAGAGAATGGGGTCCTTTCCATAGACGGGGATGTTATGACACTGTCGGGGATGCAGAGGGGGCTATTATATATATATTTTTAAATTATTGTAATATTTTGGCTATAAAATTCACTCTTACTATGCAATATTAATTAAATTATGGTTTCAATCCGTGTGGCATGAGGTTGCAGGGCACTGTTATGTTAGTGCTCTAGTTAATGATGTCAGAATTAGTGCAGTTGAAGGTTTTTTTCATAGGTATAGGGGCTGCGGTGGGCGTGGGGTGGGGTGTGGGGGTGGCTGAAGAAATCTTGAATTACTATTATTGAGTTTGTGTGGGAGAACTATGTATCTTTTTCATAGACGTGGACGCTAAATAAATTGTGTTTTGAATCTATGTGAAGGAGTGTTGTGTGGTAAAATGAATGAGCGGAAAGATTTGTGCAACATTTATTAAAATTGTAAATGTATAAGCCTCTTTTTTAATTATTATCTAGGAATTTTTTTTGCAAATACAAAAGGAGTTGTGTGAAGGTGGTTTTGTGGAGTTTGTTGTTCGGAAGTTTTGTGCAAAATTTATTAAAATAATAAATATACAAATATATTTTTAATTCTTATTTAATTTCATGGTTTGGAACTATGATCATTACTTAATATCAATTTTGAATATGAATAAAGGATCAGAGGACATTATTCAGTGTCAAATTAGTTGTGTGTAGGTTGTTGTGCATGTGTCGATGTTCTACAAAAATTTTGTACAAAAATTATTAAAAATAAATATACAAATCTCTTTTTAATTATTATTTAGGGACGTATTTCAAAAACTATTCTCATTAATTAACATCAATTTGAATGTCAATGACTGAGGGTGTTATTGTGTGCAGGAGTAGCTCTGCAGATGAAGTTGTGTGGAGATGGTTGTGCATGTGTGAAGGTTATGCAAAAGACAAATGCATGTGCAGAATTTATATGGAATGAGGGAAGTACGGGGGATATTTTAATTGTAATGTGTTTTAATATTAGTATATTGTGTAGAAGCGAAATTCTTATTTTATTATTGATAGGTTCCATAGAGTGTGGAAGTTCATACAATGAAAGCTTGAGAGCTTTTCTCACACAATGGATTGTGTTGTTGAAAGGTAGTGTGTGTGGAGAAAAAATATGTTTTCCAACCTTTATTAAAATATTGAATATACAAATATATTCTTTGACTCTTATTTAGGAATGTATTTCACAATCAATGTTTCCTGCCCACGATATTTGGAACCTGCATTTATTAATATCAACTTCAAATGTCAATGACTAATAGAAGGTTGTTCTTGAGTGCAGAAGTAGTTGTGCAGACACAATTGTGCAGAGGTGGTTTTGTGTATGATTTGGTTATGCAAAGAGTAGATGCATATGTGAAATGAGAGATGTGTGGTATTTGAGCAAAATGAGGGAAGTCCAAAGGGATATTTTAATTGCTTACTTAGCTTTAGGTAACATATGAATTTGTGTTATTTTGAAAGTATTGATTAGTATTAACATTTCATTTGTGTTATTTTGAAAGTATATATTAGTATTAACATTTTAATACTTTGAAAATCATGTTTGTAATATATTGTACGAAGTGTAGAGGTTCGTATAATGAATGATTGAGATATGTTTCCACGCAAAGGAATTTTTTCTGTAGTTTTGCACATATGAATTTGTGTTATGTTGAAAGATATGAAAATCATGTTTATAGATTTGATGTTTTAGTGTTGATGTGGTTTTTTGAATGTGCGGGTAGGTGTGTAGTCAATGAATTGCACATTGAGATGAATTATATTTACCTTCAACTCTATATTATATTAATCAAAGGATAGACATTGGGACAATGAAGAATTTGATGGAGGATTTATATTTGTAGCATGTTTTGGATGCAAAATAGTGACAGGTGGTGATTTCTAGAGAAACAATTCAACAAACATATGAAATATCTACTATAGTGAGGAGAAATTTTGATTTACAATAATAGAAGAAACAAATCACTTCTTTTCGATTGTTAGATTTGTGAATTAATAATAATAATTGTAATAACAAACATTGGAATGATAGAGAGATCTAAATGTCGTCTTTGTCCTTATATCGATATTTCATGGCATGCATGTGGTTAGTTATAGGGAACCAAGTCAACAAACATTTCAAAATCGTTGATAGAGGAAGGAAGGAATCTATTTATGGATATTGGTAGGAGCCTTTTTTAATCACAGATTATGTTGCCTTACATAAATTTTTATCTTTGAAGTTGAGCTTCGATCTTCAATTCTGTCTCAATGGTGTTTTTGTTAAATCATGGATGATAAAAATAGTGCAAAAATATAGAAGCTCTAGAATATTCTAAGATTTTAATTTGATTCACCTTTGTTGGTTTCATGTTCACATTTGGTACTTTCTTAACTAATTATCATGATTACAGTTAGTTCGAACTTGTTTTGTATGGTAAATTTTAGTTTCTTACGATACGTATAGCACTAGTATTAAATTAGTGGATTATCATTAGTTTTGGCTTAGTCGGTTGCTAATTATTTAGCATGTAATGTGTAGAAGCTTTGACAGAGGCAATACTATATGCATTTGTGTTACGTTGAAAGCACATGACATAGTGTTAGTTTTCATTGGATGACTTCTATAGTTCAATCAAAGTCATTATTTATTTATTTCTTTTTTATCAATTCAATGTTTATTCTCTTCTTACACTCAATTAACTGTGTATATTGATACTCACAAGTTAGCAATGTTTCCTGTTTCTTTTCGACACATACATTCTTTCATAGAGGTATACATGTTGGGATTCATTAAAACTTAATCTAAACTTTTATAATAGTAATAATTATTTAACAGAGATAATATTTGTTATTCTAGTGATAAATTGATTTTTCGAATTGTTCATGTTACATTATAAAAAAAAATCAAAGAGCTTAAAATTAAATCGAATTGTGATTTTTTTTTGAATTTTTCAATAAATAGATGTGTGAGGTCATTCATAAATAAAATTTGGTTCAATTTTACAAAGTATTGTAGAGTACCTATCAAGTTTATTCATCATATAATTAGCTTTAGTATTTGTAACTATTATTGATAGTTTTACGAGTCTTCAAATTTGACCGAAATTAACTCAAAGTTACAAATATCAACATTCAGAAATGAAATTATTTTCCCATTTGTAGAATCAAAGAGTTTGAAACTAAATCTGTTTATGTGGAATAAGGTTCCCACTGCATAGTTACAACATGTCAAATTTTGCAAGAAATAACTATGTGAAGTTATTTGTAAATAAAATTTGGTTCAATTTTACAAAGTAGTGGGACAACCACCTCCGGACAACGTCATCTGCACAACTACTTCCGGACTCAACAATGCCCTTCCGTTAGTCATTAACATTTGAAGATGGTATTAGTATTAGTAAATATGGGCCCCAGATATTATGGCAAGGAAGGATTTGTTGCAAAATAAGTACCTATATCATAATGAAAGAAGATATTTGTATATTTGTTACTTTAATAACCTTTGGAAAAAGAATTTGTCCTCTGTAGATGCTACCTCAAAACAACATAGTCCATTGTGTGCCAAATGCTCTAAAAACTTTATTGTATGAACTTCTCCACTCCACAACATCCATTAATAATAAAATAAGCATCGCTCTTCTGCACAATATACTAAAAAAAAAATGCATTACAATTAAAAGATCCCTCCACGCTCTCCTCATTTTTATAGGCCATTTTATCACATCTAGCCAATAGGCCTAAAAACATGATCAATCAACATCCATGAACACCTTGTGATCATCCCTAAAAGAAACCTAGGTGTGAATCTCCCAAATCCCCAATTTTCTAATCTCGGCTACTTCGTTTTAGTGCTTTTAAGTCCCAACACACCCTAGCCCTTTAGGGACCTGCGTTCAGAAATAGATTGCTCAGTTTTTCACCTCCTCTTATCAAAGTAGGTTTTCCCTTAATGGGGGAGTGTTGATTCTAAAAATTCAGGAAAAATAAAAGGAATCCTGAAGCTTCCTCTTCCATAAGCTTCTAGGAGTTGTTACAACCATTTACCTTAAATAAGAACTTTGAATCCTCTCTAATCCTACCTTGGAAATTTCACATCTTATCCCTTGAGCTCATCCTCCCATCAAGAGTGGATCTCAAGCCTAGATTGGTAATTGGATAATAATTCATAAAATAACATCATCTCCTATATATTTACTACCATCCACAAGCTAGAGGTTTGATTTTGGAGACTATTTATATCCTTATGTTGCTACTTTCATCATAAGAGAGTCATCACTCCCATGGATTAGGGTGACCACTAGGTATGCATTGTGACAAGGAAATACAAGTCCAATTGGGGAGATCTCTACAATATTAGCTTGGACTTTGGGTTTTAAACTCTCTCCTTTCATTCTAGTACGAAGAGTATATCAATTCATGTATGTGTTTTGCTATGTTTACATGAATACATTTCAAAGCTATGTTGATCTATTGAATAATGTAATTTCATAATGCTACATATATGTCATTGATCTTTGGCTTATGTTGATTGTTTGTGCAAGTTCTAATTATAGTGTTCAAAGTGATGGTTGGATCTTACAATCCAAGAGGGGAGAATAGCTTGCAATGGATCACAAGTAAGCATCTTTCCATTCTCCAATTCCTCTAAGGAGAAATTTATAATATTTGCTTTATGTTTTTTTAGACCAAGCCACTAGGTTTGGTAAGAGACTGCTATCCGCAGTCGTAGATTCCAGATAACACTAATTCCACAAAAATTCCACACATGCATAGCCACCTTCGTACAACTTCATCCCCACAACCACTTTCACACTCAATAATGCCTTGAGTCATTGACATTTAAAACTAATATTAATTAATGAGCATACATTGTGAAATACATCCTTAAATAATAATTAAAAAATATATTTGTATATTTATTATTCTAATAAACTTTGCATAACACTTTCACATAACATCTATGTTGGACCATTTTTTCTCTGTTAATAACAAATAAAAAAGTAGTAGACAAATTATAAGGAAAAACCTTAAAACACTTAATAGATTTAGAACAAAAAAGAAAGTCGATTTCCTATAATTTGGTAATGAGTCTAGAACAAAATGAACATTGACAAATTTCGTCTACAGGCAATAGGCATCTATATAATGTGTCAAAAGAAATAAGTAATCTAAATCACAAATTGACATCAAATTTCTAAAATGACATTTAACTACGATCCATTTTAATGTTATCCACTAACCAATAATCGTCATCAATGTGGATAGCACTGATGTCCCTCATCGTTTTCCAGAAGATAGTATTGTGAAATATGTTACATTAAATCATATACATTTTACTTAAATTCCAATTTGTCATAGTCCAATTGACATGATTAAGTTTCATGATTAATTTGTCTTACATGCTTTAGAAATCGATATCGAGATATTATTTTATTGATATTGTAAAACAAACCTTTTTTCATTAACCTAAGATATTTTTCCAACAAATAAAAGTCTTAACCGTAATTATCGATTGAAATAATGAGTATTTAGCACATTCACTATGTATACTTTCCTTGTTATCTATTAGGAAACCAACTCACAAAAATATAGAATGGATTGATCAACGCCATAGAATTCAGCCGCTTTGAGGGGGCAACCTGCTTTACATTACACAAATGAGCAATTCTTGGATGATACAAATGCCTAAGCCTTCCTTCTATATATAGGAGTCTAAGGGGGCACAATATAATAAAGACGACATAACAGTAATAACATAAGGGCACAAAAATAGCAATAGTGGATTTCTATGGCGCATACTAATAACAATATGGGGACAATAGGGGCATAATAATAACAATAAGGGATAGAATGACAATAGTAATGGGGCAATCACTAGTATTATAGGGGCCTAACATTCCCCTCACCTTTCGAAAAGCATTGTCCTAAACGCTTGAGTATTTCTACATGCTTCTATATAAAATTCTCATCCTCCCATGTGAAATCTTCACTGGATAAGTTCTTCCACTTGATGAGATACTCTGAAATTGATCGATTTCATAGTTGTCGAGTTCTTATTTCTTTGATTGCTTCTACAACGAATATGATTTTTCATTCCTTGTCAAGTTCTAGAAATATTGTTTGAACTGGGAGCTTGTCACCTATAACCTTCTTTAAACATGAAACATGGAAAACTAGGTGCACTTGGCAAGCTACAGGAAGCTCCAATTTGTATTCCATAGTACCAATCTTTTGAAACACCTTGTATGAACCATAATAATTTGGTGATAATTGATTATCCTTCTTAACTTGCATGAGGGACATTTGTTTATATGGTTGTAGCTGTAGGAATACCCAGTCACCTACATCAAAACTTCATTCATGTGATGTTGATCTCCCTGATGTTTCATTCTATTATGTGCCAACGTGAGGTTATCCTTTAAGAGTTGGAGAACTTGTTGTCAATGCTTGATGTGATGTTCCACTGCTTGAACCTTGGAATTTTCTCTTAAATATGATGTGATGGATGGTGGATGATATCCATAAAGTGCCATAAATGGGGTCATTTTTGCTTCAGTATGGAAGGAAGTGTTATACCACCATTTAGCTAGAGGAAACCATTTGACCCATTGCGTCTGTTTATCAAATATAAAGAAATGAAGATATCCTTCCAAACATTTGTTTACTATCTCAGTTTTCCCATCAAATTGAGCATGATAAGATGAGTTATTAGTTAACTGAGTATCGAGACAAGAAAATAATTTTGTCCAAAAATTTCTAGTGAAAATGTGACCTCCGGTGCTTACAATAATATTTGGGTTTCCATGTAGCTTTTGAATTGTTTCCATAAATGCAGTAGAGGTTGTATAGGTTGTATTGGCTTTAAATGGATGTGATAATTCACAAAAGTGTCCATACTTTCTAAGTCTGTCAACAACCACCATGATGAAACGCTTTCCTTCGGACTTGGATAAAACTATGATAAAATCCATTAGAACATCCTCCTGATGTTGTCTTTGAATGGATAAAGGTTGTAATAGACCCGAGATCTTAATTGTTTCAAAATTATTTTGCTGGCAAACTAAACATTCCGCCACAAACTTTTGAATATCTGATTTAAGACTATACCAAAAAAATTCCTTCTTAACCCTTTGGTAAGTTTTTAAAAATTATGAGTGGCCTCCTAAGGGACAAGTGTGAAATTCCATAAGAATCATTTGTTTGATTTGGGAATTCTTACATAGGAATAAACAACTTTTGTACCATAACGAATCATTTTTCCAGCTAAATGTATCAGATGTACTAGGATCTTGTTGTAACATTCAAATGAGTGCCCACACTTCCTTGTCATTTTTCCATTCCTCCCTTGCTTCGTTTATCCAATTTGGTTGGATAATAGAAATGGCGCACAACAATGCTTCCACATCCTCATCCTTTCTTGAGAGTGCATCTACCACAACATTTTTCTTCCCTTTTTGTAGATGATTTCAAAGTCATAACCCAATATCTTTGTGACCTGTTTTTGTTGCTCTTTAGAGGATAATTTTTTTTCTAAAAACTATTTAAGACTATCATGATCCACTTTTACCATGAAGTGTCTTCCCATTAGGTAGGGTCACCATTTCTTAAGTGCATGTAGTATTGCCAACATTTCCTTCTCATAAATAACTTTGTGTAAATACTTTCCCTTGATTGGATGACTTTCGAAAGCAATGGGTCTTTCATCTTTCATTAAATAAGCAACAATTCCATTTCCTAAAGAATCACATTCCACAATAAAAGTTTTTGTGAAGTCCGACATAGCTGAGACTAGTGCTTGGCACATTGCCTTCTTAAGACATTCAAAGGCATTTGTTGCTTCTGGAGTCCATGAAAATGCATATTTCTTCAATAATTTTGTTAGAGGTGCTGCTATTCTCCCATAATTCTTAACAAACTTTAGATAATGGCTTATCAACCCGAGAAAACCTCGCAGATGCTTTATGGATTTGGGGATTTTCCATTCCTTAATGGCTTTAATTTTTCTAGGGTCTACCTTAATACCTTCATGAGATACAATATGACCTAGATATTCCACCTCTTGTACTCCAAAGAAACATTTGGAGATTTTTGCATATAATTGTTTCTCCTCCAATAGTTTGAGCACCCTATCAACATGTTGAACATCATCCTTCCAAGAATTGTTGTAGATTAGTATATCATCAAGAAATACTAACACAAATTTTCTAAGGAAGGGTTTTAAAATGGAATTCATCAAACCTTGAAATGTGGAAGGTGATTGGTAAGGCCAAAAGGCATGACAAAAGAATCATAATGACCCTCATGGGTTATAAATGTTGTTTTCAGAATGTCTTCACTTTTCATTCTGATTTGATGATATCCTGAATGAAGATATAACTTGGTGAAGTAAATTGATCCATGCAATTCATCCAGTAATTCATCAATGACAGGAATGGGAAATTTATCTTTAAGAATGAGCTTATTGAGCTCCCTATAATCCGGACACATGCACCATGATCCATTCTTCTTGTGCACCAATACTACTAGAGTAGAGAAGGAACTTTGATTAGGTTGAATTATACCAGCCTCTAGCTTTTTTGCAACCATACGTTCAATTTCACTGTTTTGGGAATAGGGATATTTGTATGGCTTGATGTTTGGAGGAACACTTCCTCAAACAAAATGAATAGCTTGGTCATGATCACGAATAGTTGGGAGAGCTTTGGGAGTCTCATATACCATGGAATGATTTTCTAAGGCATTTTGGAGATCTGGAGAAATAGATGATTTCGATGTGGGAACATCTAGCGAACATAATTGTGAAATTACACCTTGTTGTTCCTTCTTTAGAAGCTTTGTCATACTGTTAGAGCTAATTATCTTTCTCATTTTCCCTACAATACCCCTAAATTCAACTTCCTTTCCTTCCGCACAAAATTTCATGAAAAGTTTTTGAAAGTTAAAAGCTATTGTACCCAAGGATTCTAGCCATTTCACTCCTAGTACAACATCATCACCACCCATTGGAATGGAAAGCATTGGGCTGTTCAATACATATTCTCCCATGGATAGCTTTATATTATGGCACTTTCCTGGGAAATTTATCGTTCCTCCACTTAAAACCATCACTTGACACTCTGGTGATGGATATAGGAAGCAATTCAATTCCTTTGTTATTTTACAATGAAAAAAATTATGGGTAATTCCTGAATCAATCAACACTATTACCGTTTTCTTCTTGATATGTCCTTCTACCTTGATAGTTTGAGGAATGGTAATTCTAGACAATGCATTACAAGATATGGTCGGATTCATTTCTTCTTTATCTAGGGTTTGTTCCCAGACTATATCCTTTTCTTTTGACATTTTTTGTTCCTTTTCTTCCTCCTCTTCACAATCTATGTAGAATAATTTCTTCTCAGCACACTTATGACCTTTAGTGTATTTTCTATCACAACTGTAACAAAGCCCTTTTGCTCTTTTTTCTTCCAATTTTTGTGGTGTCCACCTTGTTGGTTGTGGAAGGCTAGGGGCAACAACACTTCGATCTTTATAGTTGTGAGTGTTACGCTTCCTTGTTGCCATAATTTTTCTTTCAATTTTTCTTGATAACCTAAATGCCTTCTCCAATGAATCAAGTTCCCAAAGGTAAACATCATGTTGGATATTATCCTTTAAATTCCATATGGACACATCAATCCTATGCTCCTCTAGAATATCTTTTACACTTATGTTCAATTTTTGGAAGTCCTCAATGTGCTCAATCATTGAACCCTTTTGATTGAGATTTTTTCAATTGGCTTGGAAAGGTGTTGCTTTTTGTATCCTCATACGTGCTATCATTTCTTCCGTAAAAATTGCCAAAGTGACAATTTGTTTATGAGAGCAAAGCCATCGATACCATACAAACTAGTTTTATTCCAAATATAAAGTTGCGATACGTACCTTTTGTGTGTTTTGCACATTATGGAAATCACAAAATTTCTCGATCTATAGTATTCATGTTCCGGGATTCTTGCCATCAAACTTCTTCATATCGAATTTTGGAGCATGGTGGGTCTTCAATCTAACATTAGAATCTAAGAAATCATGATTAACATTTCTTTTATTCTCATCATGAGCTTCCTTTAATACCCTTTCACCATTAGTGACCATTTCTTGTAGCAAAGTTTTCAAATTTATCCTCAATTATTACATCTTATCATCCATGCCATTCATCTTAGCGTCCATGCCATTCATCTTAGATTCCACGCCATCCATCTTAACTTGCATGCCATTCATATTAGCTTGCATGCCATTCATCTTGGCTTCATTTACCTTTAGTGAGAGTGAAATTTGTTGTGCTTGGTTGTGTAATTTTGATATATCATGTTGCATTTCTTCCTCTTCTTCACGAGTCATGCTAGAGATTTCAGGTTTCTTACTAGGTGTTTCCATTTTATTCCTTTAGGGAATTAATTAATGCTAAAAATTCTTCACTATTTCCTTAGAATTCTTTCAAACTAAATTTTCAAACAAATTTTATGCAAAAATTAGAAAAAACTACACTCATTTTTTTCACTTTGTAAGAGCTTGATGTTGAATCTGTTGTATCTCTGTAACTATGTATCTTGAATATCTGAAATCTTGTCATCCATTAGCCCTTTGAGTCCTCCTTTTAACCCCACTAGTCTAATCAAGATTGGATTCTCCAAGGAAGATTTATGCGAAATCTCCCACGGTGACTTGATTATAGACTAGTTCAGTAGAGCGAAGTTGTAGGACGTGCCACGTGCAATGTGTCACGGTTTCAACCTTAGTCCCTAAAACTAATATACAAAAAACTACATGCCATCCTCTTTGTGAAAATTCTTATGAAATTTCAATATTAAGCTCAAAGAAAAAGTTATGACCTTTTTATCTAGGTCACCTGTTTGGAATGTAATTTGGGAATGTGCAATAAGCCTAACTTCCTCAGATCATATTGTCGTAAATATAGTGAGACAAACTCTCAAATTTGTACCCAAAGTTCAAAACGATTTCAGCTCAAATGTGTTTTTTTTTGTAGCTTCTGAAATGTTACAGACAAAAAGTTATAGCAAAAATACCACAATGGCCTATTTGCAACAACGAAACCCTAGAAGCCAAAGCTCTCATACCAAATTTTAGGAAACCAGCTCAAAAAAACATAGAAAATATATATCAATGCCTTATAATTCATCCTCTTCGAGGGGGAAATGTCCTTTACATTATGAAAGTGTACAATTCTTGGATAATACAAATGACTAAATCTCCCTTCCATATATAGGAGTCTAAGCGATCACAATATAATCAAGCCAACATAACAATAATAACATAAGGGCACAAAAATAACAATAGTGGGTTTCTATGGGGCATACGAATAACAATATGGGGACAATAGGGGCACAATAATAAAAACAAGGGATACAATCACAGTAGTAATGGGGGAATCACTAGTATTATAGGGGCCTAACGTGCCCCTCTCCTTTTGAAAAGTGTTGCCCTCAATGCTTGAGTAGTTATGGATGCTTCTATATAAAATTCTCATCCTCCCATGTGAGATCTTTCGCAGATAAGATCTTCCACTTGATGAGATACTTTGAAATTGATCAATTTCGTACCTGTCGAGTTCTTATTTCTGTAACTGCTTCCGGTTCCAATAAGATTTTTCCTTCCTCGTCAAGTTTTGGAAATATTGTTTGAACTGGGAGCTTGTCACCTATAACCTTCTTTAAACATGAAACGTGGAAAACTAGGTGCACTTGGTAAGCTGCAGGAAACTCCAATTTTTATGCCATAGTACCAATCTTTTGCAACACCTTATATGGACCATAATACTTTGGTGATAATTTATTATCCTTCTTAGCTTGTTTGAGGGACATTTGTTTATATGGTTGTAGCTGTAGGAATACCCAATCACCTACATCAAAACTTCTTTCACTGTGATGTTGATATTCCTATTATTTCATTTTATTCCACGCGAACATGAGGTTATCCTTTAAGAGTTGGAGAACTTGTTGTTGATGCTCGATGTGATGTTCCACTACTTGAAACTTGGAATTTTCTCTTAAATATGGTGTGATGGATGGTGGATGATATCCATAAAGTGCCATAAATGGGGTCATTTTTGCTCCAATATGGAAGGAAGTGTTATAACAGCATTCAATTTAGAGGCAACCATTTCACCCATGGTGTCTATTTATCAGATATAAAGAAACAGAGATATCCTTCCAAACATTTGTCTACTATCTCAGTTTTCCCATCAGATTGAGGATGATAAGATGAGCTATCAGCTAAGTGAATACTGAGACAAGAAAATAATTATGTCCAAAAATTTCGAGTGAAAATGGGATCTATGTCGCTTACAATAATCTTTGGGTTTCAATGTATCATTTGAATTGTTTCCATAAATCCAGTAGATACTGTATTGGCTTTAAATGGATGTGATAATGCACAAACGTGTGCATACTTGATAAGTTTGTCAACTACCACCATGATGACACTCTTTCCTTCAAACTTGGGTAAACTTGTGATAAAATCCATTGAAACCTCCTCCCAACATTGTCTTGGAATGGATAAAGGTTGTAATAGGCCTAGGGTCTTAATTGTTTCAACTTTATTTTGTTGGTAAACCAAACATTCCACCACAAACGTTTGAAGATTCAATTTAAGGCCCTCCCAAAAAAAATCCTTCTTAACCTAGTGGTAAGTTTTTAAAAATCCTGAGTGCCCTTCAAAGGGAGAAGTGTGCCATTCCATAAGAATCTTTTGTTTGTTGGGAATTCATACACAGTTATAAACAATCTTTGTACCATAACAAATCATTTTTCGATCTCAATGTATCAGATGTAATAGGATCTTGTTGTAACTTTCAAATGAGTGCCACAATTCTTCATCATTCTTCCATTCCTGCCTTGCTTCGTTTATCCAATATGGTTGAATAATAGAAATGGCGCACAAAAATGCTTCCACATCCTCATCCTTTCTTGAGAGTGCATCTACCACAACATTTTACTTCCCTTTTTTGTAGATGATTTCAAAGCCATAACCCAACATCTTTGTGACCAATTTTTGTTGCTCTTTGAAGGCTAATCTTCATTATAAAAAGTATCTAAGGCTATCATGATCTGTTTTTACCTTGAAGTGTCCTCTCATTAGGTGGGGTCTCCAGTTCTTAAGTTCATGTAGTATTGCCAACATTTTCTTCTCATAAATAGCTTTGCATAAATACTTTCCCTTGATTGGATGAGTTTCGAAAGCAATGGGTATTTAATATTGCATTAAAACAACACCATTTCCATTTCCTGAAGCATCACATTCAACAATAAAGACTTTTGTCAAGTCTGACATAGCTAGGACTGGTGCTTAGCACACTGCTTCTTTAAGATGTTCAAAGGTATTTGTTGCTTTTGGAGTCCATGAAAATGCATCCTTCTTCTATAACGTTGTTAGAAGTGCTGTTATTCTCCCATAATTCTTAACAAACTTGTGATAATACCCTTTCAACCCAAGAAATCCTTGTAGATGCTTTATGGATGTGGGGATTTTCCATTCCTTAATGGATTTAATCTTGTTAGGGTCTACCTTAACACCTTCATGAGATACAATATGATCCAGTGGTTCCACCTCTTGTACTCCAAAGAAACATTTGGATCCTTTTGCATATAATTGTTTCTCCTCCAATAGTTTGTGCACCCTATTAACATGTTCAAGATGATCCTTCCAAGACTTGTTGTAGATTAGTATATCGTCAAAAAATATTAACACAAATTTTCTAAGGAAGGGTTTGAAAATGGCATTCATAAAACATCGAAATGTAGAATGTGCATTGGTAAGGCCGAAAGGCATGACCAAAAACTCATAATGATCCTCATGAGTTCTAAATTTTTTTTTTGGAATGTCTTCACTCTTCATTCTGATTTGATGATATCTTGCACGAAGATCCAACTTGGTGAAGTAAATTAATCCATACAATTCGTCCAATAATTCATGAATGAAAGGAATGGGAAATTTATCTTTAATAGTGAGCTTGTTGAGCTCAGTATAGTCTGGATACATGCTCCATGATCCATATTTCTTGTGCACCAATACTACTTGAGTAGAGAAATAGCTTTAACTAGGTTGAATTATACTAGCCTTTAGCATTTCTGCAACCATACATTCAATTTCACTCTTTTGGGCATAGGGATCTATGTGCAGCCTGATGTTTGGAGGAACAGTTCCTGAAATCAAATTAATAGCATGATCATGATCATGAATAGGTGGGAGACCTTTGGGACTCTCAAATACCTTGGAATGATTGTCGAATACTTTTCAGGGATCGGGATAAACAGATTATTTCTATGTGGGAACCTCTAGTGAACATAATTGTGCAATTACACCTCATTGTTCCTTCTTTAGAAGCTTTGTCATATCGTTAGAGCTGATTATGTATCCCGGTTTCCTTGCAATACCCCTTAACTCAACTTCATTTCCTTCCACACAAAATTTCATGAAAATTTCTTGAAATTAGAAGCTATTGTACCCAAGGATTGTAGCTATTGAACTTCTAGTAAAACATAAACACCACCAATTGGAATGGAAAGCATTGGGCAATTTAATACATATTCTCCCATGGATAGCTTGATATTATGGCACTTTCCCAAGAAATTTGTGGTTGCTCCACTTGCAACCATCACTTGACACTCTAGTGTTGGATATAGGAAGCAATTCAATTCCTTTGCTATCTTACAATGAATAAAATTATGGGCACTTCTCATAGCAATCAACACTATTACCTTTTTCTTCTTGAGATGTCCTTCTATCTTGATAGTTTGAGGAGCGGTAATTCCAGCCAATTCATTATAGGATATGGTCACATTCATTTCTTCTTTATCTAGGGTTTGTTCCTAGTGTTTATCCTCTTCTTTTGACATTTCTTCTTCCTTTTCTTCCTCCTCTTCACAATCTATGTAGAATAATTTCTTCTCAACACACTTATGACCTTTAGTGTATATTCTATCATGACTATAACAAAGCCATTTTTCTCTTTTTTATTCCAACTGTTGTGGTGTCAACCTTGTAGGTTGTGGAATGCTAGGGGTAAAAACACTTCCATCTTTATAGTTGTTAGTGGTACGCTTCTTGGTTGCCATAATTTTTCTTTCCATTTTTCTTGTTAACCTAAATGTCTTCTCCAATGAATCAGGTTCCCAAAGGAAAACCTCATGTTGGATATTATCCTTTAAATTCCCTATGAGGACATCAAGCCTATGCTCCTTTGGAATATCTTTTACCCTTATGTGCAATTTTTGGAAGTCCTCAATATGCTCCATCATTGAACTGTTTTGTTTGAGATTTATCAATTGGCTAAAAAAAGTGTTGATTTTTGTACCCCCATAATGTGCTATCATTTCTTCCATAAAAATTTCCCAAGTGACAATTTGTTTACGATAACAAAGACAACAATACCATACAAACTGATTTGGTTCCACATTATGGAGATCGAAAAATTGCTCCATCTGTAGTATCCATGTTCAAGGATCCTTGCCATCAAAATTCCTCATATCGATTTTTAGAACATGGCAGGTCTTCAATACAACATTGGATTTTATGAAATCATGATTAACATTTCTTTTGTTCTCGTCATGAGTTTCCTTTATTACCCTTTCACCATTAGTGACCATTTCCTGTAGCAATTTATTCAAATCTATCTTAAATTCTTCTACCTTATCGTCCATGCCATTCATCTTAGCGTCCATACCATTCATCTTAGGTTCCATGCCATCCATATTAACTTGTATTCCATTGATATTAGCTTCCACACCATTCATCTTGGCTTCATTTAGCTTTAGTGATAGTGAAATTTGTTGTACTTGGTCTTCTAATTTTGATATATCATGTTGCATTTCTTCCTATTCTTCATGAGTCATGCTAGAGCTTTCAAGTTACTTACCAGGTGTTTCCATTTTATTTCTTCAGGGAATTAACTAATGCTAATAATTCTTCACACTTCCCTTAGAATTCCTTCAAACTAATTTTTCAAACCAATCTTATGCAAAATTTAAAAAAACTACACATCCTTTTTCACTTTGTAAGATCTCGATATTGAATCTATTGTATCTCTGTAACTCTAGATCTCGAATATCTAAAATATTGTCCTGTGGTATCCCTTTGTGTTCTCTTTTTAACCCTGCAAGTTTGATCAAGATTGGGTTCTCCAAGGAAGAGTTATGCCAAATCTTCCAAGGTGACTTGATTATATACTAGTTCAGTAGAGTGAACTTGTATGACATGCCATGTGTCACAGTTTCGACCTTATTCCTTAAAAATGATACACAAAAAGCTACATACCATCCTCTTTCTGAAAATTCTTATGAAATTTCAATTTCATGCTCAAAATAGAAGTTATCATGATTTTCCCCAGGTCGCCTGTTTGGACTGTAATTCGGCAGTCTCCAAAAACCCTAACTTCCTCAAATCATATAACTAGAAATATAAAGAGACAATCTCTGAAATTATTACTCAAAGTTCAAAACAATTTCAATTGAAATGGGTTTTTTTTTTATGTTCTAAAATGTCTTGGAAACAAAGTTATGGAAAAAATTCCATGATGACCTGTTTGGAGCAACAAAACCCTAGAATCTAAAGTTCTAATACCAAATGTTAGGATACTAGCTCACAAAAAGATAGAAAAGATAGATCAATGTCTTAGAATTTAGCGTCTTCGAGGGGGAAACCTCCTTTACATTACAAAATTGAACAATTCTTAGATGATACAAATGACTAAACCTCCCTTTTATATATAGGACTCTAAGGGGTCACAATATAATCAAGCCGACATAACAGTAATAACATAAGGGCACAAAAATAACAAAAGTGGGTTTCTATGGGGCATACTAATAACAATATGGGGACAATAGGGGCACAATAATAACAATAAGGGATACAATGACAATAGTAATCAGGGAATCACTATTAATATAGGGGCCTAACACTATCGGCTAGCTTTTACTTTGCAAAAGTATTTTCAGATCCTAGATGTCAATTCATGACTTGAATGTCCTTCTTCCTTTGTCACATTATCCAAATATTAAATGAAATCTCTTCACTAAATGGAGTAAATTAGGTAACATTTGATAACTTTCTATGGTTTCTGTCATTTTGTGTTAAGCTACAAAATAACATTCCAAAACTATTATAAAAAAAATTCACAACAAAAGCTTCAGTTGTAAACTCTGCCATAGTCTAACAAAAATTTCAACATTTGAGAAACTTGCAGGATCATTGCATTTCCCAAAACCATTTTTCTGTAAACATGACCACATAACTATTGTTAAATATCACTATCCATTTCCATGTTGCATTTTCATATAGGTAGAACATAATATAAATAAGTCTGAAACTATTTAGCTAAAAAATAGCATTCGAGCTAGATTTAATCTATCATTGAAGAAATGGAATAACATCGATTTTCATATCTATCACTTCACCTGCAACGAAGCATATATTCTATGTGCGGGTGCATTGTTTCTATGTGTGGAATTGAAGGTTTATGACTAATGTTTCTAGCTGATGATAATAGAGTAATGCATATCTCAACTGGAAACAACGCCTTTCAGGTGGGCTTCAAATTTTAGCCATTATGTCTCATTGATCTTGCACTACCCCTTCCAACTACCAAGCAAAATATATAATAATTACTTAATAAAATATGTTATAAAAACTAATGTTATACAACACAAATAATGATCATAATATGATAAATTAAATTTGATAAATGAAAATTGATATTGTATATTATCTTTGAGTTTTTCTATGGTCAGACTTTGCACTCATGCATCTATTTTGAGAAAAAATATACAAAAGCCTTTAGTGCGAAATGTAGGGCTTTTATGTATGGGGGGTTTACGCAGTGCATTATATTAGATATCATTTTTGGGATTCAATTGCGTTAAGTAAGTCATTCACGTATGACCATTTCCATGAGAGGTAGTCGTAACTAACTACCTCTCATGGAAATGGTCATACGTGAATGACTTACTTAACGCAGTTGAATCCCAAAAGTGATATCTAATATAATGCACTGCGTAAACCCCCCATACTTAAATTCAAAAAAGAGTGAAGGGATCTCTAATTGAATGGTTCATGAGGCACAATACTTGCTAAGGTTTTGCAAATGGGGTAGCAAGCTAAGTCGGCTTGATTATGGGGAAAACTCCACAGTTAAGCGTGCTTGAGCCAGAGGCGATCTAGGATGGGTGACCTCCCGGGAAGTCCTGGTTACCGGGTGCAAGCCTCGGAAGTGATGATTGATGCTATGTGATTGATTTCACTAGTTTCAATCCCACTTCTTCACCCCTGTGAGCATCACCCGATGAAATGAGTGCTAAGTGAACTATTCAAAAATCATGAGAAATTAGTCAGTTATGACTACCTCTCATGGAAATGGTCATACGTGAATGACTTACTTAACACAGTTGAATCCTAAAAATGATATCTAATATAATGCACTGCGTAAACCCCCCATACTTAAATTCAAAAAAGAGTGAAGGGATCTCTAATTGAATGGTTCATGAGGCACAATACTTGCTAAGGTTTTGCAAATGGGTTAGCAAGCTAAGTGGGCTTGATTATGGGAAAGACTCCACAGTTAAGCGCGCTTGAGCCAGAGGCAATCTGGGTTGGGTGACCTCCCGGGAAGACCTGGTTACCAGGTGCAAGCCTCGGAAGTGATGATTGATTCTATGTGATTGATTTCACTAGTTTCAATCCCACTTCTTCACCCCTGTGAGCATCACCTGATGCAATGAGTGCTAAGTGAACTATTCAAAAATCAGGAGAAATTAGTCAGTTACGACTACCTCTCATGGAAATGGTCATACGTGAATGACTTACTTAACGCAGTTGAATCCCAAAAATGATATCTAATATAATGCACTGCGTAAACCCCCCATACTTAAATTCAAAAAGGAGTGAAGGGATCTCTAATTGAATGGTTCATGAGGCACAATACTTGCTAAGGTTTTGCAAATGGGGTAGAAAGCTAAGTGGGCTTGATTGTGGGGAAAACTCCACAGTTGAGCGTGCTTGAGCCAGAGGCGATCTGGGATGGGTGACCTCTCGGGAAGTCCTGGTTACCGGGTGCAAGCCTCAGGAGTGATGATTGATGCTATGTGATTCATTTCACTAGTTTTCACTAGTTTAAATCCCACTTCTTCGCCCCTGTGAGCATCACCCGATGTAATGAGTGCTAAGTGAACTATTCAAAAATCATGCGAAATTAGTCAGTTACGACTACCTCTCATGGAAATGGTCATACGTGAATGACTTACTTAACGTAGTTGAATCCCGAAAATGATATCTAATGTAGGGTTTTGTTTAATCAAAGCTTGAATGCTTCCTCCACACAATGGACTTCCTCCATACTTCCACACATCTTCTCAATTTCAGAAACATAACCAAGAACAAAGCTAAAGGTTCCAAGTTTCCTCCACACAATGAAAGTTTTTAGCACTTCTGCACATGTGCATAAATTCAGAAAGATAACTATAAAAAACCACATTTTCCTGGAAACTTTGGTCAAAATTGTAAAAAGCACAACAAAATAATGCATAGTTAATGCAGCTTGAACACGAAGCAAAACTAAATGCTTCCAACATTTTGTTTGTTAATTGTTATCATTAAAATAATTATATAATAAAATATGTTATAAATAGTAGTGTTATACTGTACAAATAACAACTATAATATGAAATATTAAATTCAGTGGTAATTCCAGCTAATTGTAATGAGAAAGCTCCAAATATGAAGGATTTGACCCTAATGGGCCTAGTTCAACCATCTCTTGGGAATGGAGAAACATCAACTTATTAGGATGATTCAATATTTGATTTTAATTTTTTATCTCCTACCATTTTTTTCTATAGTTAGCCTTCGCACTCACACACATGCTTCAAGAACAAATATACAAAAGTCTTTGTGAAGTGTATAGATCTACATAATGAAAGCTGGAAGGCTTCTTCAGCACAATCGTCTTCCTCTGCACTTCCACAGATGTGCTTAATTTTAGTAAGATAACCATAAACAACGTGATTTTGTAATGATATGAACATTGATGTAATTATAGGTTCTTTACATTCTAGAACAACTCAACCTTTACTCAATTGAGTAATGATATTCTGGAGTACAAAAGTTTGTAGTATTTATAACTAAAATATTGTGGACAATATATATGGGTTATTCATTACTAAAATACTAGCAACAAAAGCATTATTTATAATTAAAACATTACCAATATTATCATATAGGTGCACCACTTGTCTGATCTTATTGCAAAACCAAGGGTCCTTCGGATAAATGGGGGTGCTTGAAATATTCCTTCATACAATGGACTTTCTCTACACTTCCGTACATATGCCTAATTTTAGTAAAATTCCCATAAACAAATCTTCTGGTCAGAGATGCGAAAATTGATGTGCTTGATAAGCAAGAAGTACCTCTACATTATGAAAAATAATATGAATTTACTTTGTAGCAAAATTGATTCGATCATTGTCATTCTGAAAAGAAAATATGAATTATTTAATACTAATGTATTAGCACTAAAATCCTTTAGTATTAACTGCATAAATCCGCACAATGAAAGCTTCTTCTGCACTTCTGCACATCTGCCTAATTTGAAAAATACTTGGAAATATGAAGATATGCATTATTTATGATTAAAATATTATCAGTAATATAATCATAAAGTATGCATTTTTCATACCAAAATATTATTTATAATCATAGAGTACACCAATGAACTTAGTAGTTCTTATGATAATATTTTTCCCCTGCATTTATTTAAAGTGGAAGAGCGACTTTTGATGTCATAAGTGTGGAGTTCCGCAAAATGAAAGCTTCCTTTGCACAATGGACTTCCTCTACAGTTCCGTAAACGTTCCTACTTTGAAACATATGCACAAATATAAAGATATGCTTTATTTATAGTTAAAATAATATCAATAGCATAAGCCCAGAAAATCTTATTAAGAACAAAAAATATGCATTGTGTTTTAATATTAAAATATTAGGAGAAACCCACGTAATGAACCTTCTCTGCAGTTCCATATATCTGCCCAATTTCAAAAACATAACCACAAATTTTTTTTATGCTCAATGAAATATGGTTTTGTGTACAAATTTGTCTACACACCACACAACCTTTATTCAATTGACTATTGATATCGATAAAAGAATGAGATCTAAAAAGGGCTCTTAGAGAAAAAAATAAATACAAACAACTAAAATATTAAAAAAAAAATTGTAATACCAACCCTTAGTGCCATGTGCGAAGATCTGCATAAAGAAAGGCTTTTACAAGGATGCTGAGGGAACTTTAATTACTTTAACTATGGAAAAAATTCAAAATAATATTATTATGTTTCATTTTCTGGAGATTTTACAGTATGTAGAATGGGTTTTGTATAGGAGAATGAGGGTGCTTGAAGAACTTTATAGAGAAGTAGCTCTTTCAGCCTTAAAGTTAAAGTTTTCCTCTAGTACAGCAGAACCAAAAGAGGGTCTTAGAAGTATTTTGTTCAAAAACATTGACAATATAGATACTGCTAAGATTGAAAAAGTAAGAACAGGAATAATATTAGCTAGAGAAAAAACAAACTTAATGAGAAATAGGCTAACTACCTTTCCTAGTATTGAAAGTTTGAAGTTACCAAAGGGCTACGTCAGCCTCAAATCCTTTGTGGAAAATGGCCAACCATCTGCTCCAAAAATTTTGGCCATGTCTGGTGTTACCTCTAATTCTGCAGATCATACCCAAGGAGAAACTGGTTCTAAAAGAGATAGAGGTGATACATTTTCATTCTCACATAAAGGAAAGAAGGGTGACGGGGATACTTTTGCACATAGCGCATCAGCTGATAGTCCTTTTTCTAGATTCAAAGATAATTTAGGAATTTTCCCTACCAAATTTGAAAATCCATCAGCTAAAGGATTTGGTAATACACTTTTAGTAAATATTGACTGTATGAAAGGTGAAGATGTCATAATAGTTCTGCACAATGTGCATGCTTGGGCACTACAGAGAAAAGCTTAAACTAAAGCACCATGGTTAGATATAGTTACATAAATTGTTTGGTCATTCACTGGCATTCTGAAACAATGGTGGGAAAAATTGTCTGAAGAAGAAATGAATAATATTATTGAACATCCAACAGATCCCCTGAGAGCCATTTTTGATGCACTAAAACATGAATTCATAGGAGTTGTGCCAGAGAATTTAGCACATCATGGCCAACTCTTTTTATCTCAAAGATTGTGTAACATAGATTATTTACATGATTATTACTGTGTTATGCAAAAACTCCTTTATCAAGCAGCAGATCCTCACAATGTTGCTTATCTGAGGTATTACATAGCTTCAATGCCAGGGAAAATTCCATATTTGATTAATCAGTATATTGAGGCCAACAAAATACAAATTGGAAATTCTTCATTTGCTGCAGTACATCAGATGATAGTATTAATCCTGAAAAGAGAATGTGCATCAGAAAAAGCTAAAAAGAATTTCAAAAAGCAGATGCATTTTAGTACAAAATTTTGTAATAATTTTGCAGAAACTTATGATTTTGGATGTAAAAGCAAATCTAAAAATAAGGTGCCTAAAGTTTCATGTTCATGCCAGATAGACAAGTATAGTCCAAGAAAGAAATACTATCCTTTTAAATTTTCTCAAAAGAAGAGGACAGTATTTAGAAAAAGAGCAAAGCCTTCTAAAAGAGTGACCTGTTTTATATGTGGAAAAGAAGGCCATTATGCAAATGCATGCAAGGACAAAAAGAATAAAAAACAACTCAAGATTATGGACGTATTCACTTCGGTCCATAATCCGGAAGATTGGGATCTCATATTCCACTCAGACGGAGAATATTTTGAAATATCCAGTGATTCTTCTAATTCAGACATTGAGGATTTGCCTAATATCAGCAAAATAAGGTTAGAATCTGATTCCTCTGATTCTGATGAAACTTTTATTGCTGACATTAAGATGTTTTCTTTCAACAAAACAGATAATTTGCAGAATCAGATTAATGACATAAAGGCACAATTAGCTCAGCTTGCACCAGCCCAGTTAACAGCCAGGAAAAGATTGAAAGAAAAGCTGGAGAATTTAGAAAAACAATTGCCTTCTAGAAGGATTACTGAGGATGAGTATTTCGAAGCAAGAGAGTTTGATTCAATGTTCAAACCGTTGAGTATTACAGAAGCCTCTCAAGATACAGGTATGGATGAAATCAATACTCTCAAGAAGAAAATTAGCAGTTTAGAATCATCTATTCATTTAAAAAGATCAGAAATGATGCATTTATCAGCCTAACTCCAAAAGCTTATTTCTGAATATGATGATGTTAATTCAAAATTGGCAAGAATTCTACTAAAGGATATTCCCGAAGAAATTCCCATGAATTCTACTGACATATGATACGCCATTTTTGGAAGAATTTGTAAATGAAAAAAGATAACATTGTATGCCAAAGGAAAGGTGAATTAGTATTGATAGTACACAATGTTAGACATGTATGGAGGTTATGCAAAGAACAAATGGATATGCAGAATGAGGGATGTGCATAATATTTGTGGAATGAGGGAAGTGAAAAGGAATATTTCAATTTTCATGTGTACTCAATAGCTAACCAAAAAGAATTATTGAATAGGGAAGTAGCTATCTCTGGAACTACAGAGAGCTTTCACTATGTGGAAAGAACTATGGTTCCTCTGCATAGACCAGAGTTCTAAAGAAATTGTGTTGTGAAATAAAACAAATTGATTCAATTCATTGCAAATAGAAAATATGAATTATGGTTTAATACTAAAATATTAGCAATGAAACCGTTCAATGCGAAGTGCGAAGATACACATAATGAAGTCATGAAATCTTCCCTCGTACAATGAATCAGTTAAATAGAAATAGTATGCACTATTTACAACTAAAATATTATCAATAATATACACATAGACAAAGCTATTGCGAATATAAAATATGGATTATGTTTTGATACTAAAATTTATCAATGAAAGCCTTTAATGTGGAGAGAAAAGATGTGCATAATGAAATCATGACATCTTCCTTTATAGAATTAACCTTCTGCACACTTCCACACATCCCATCAACAAAGATTCTGCTCAATGAAATATGGTTTTGTATATAATCAATTAAACGGTAGTAGTAAACATTATTTACAATTAAAATATTATTGTGAATAGAAAATATGGATTAAAATATTAATACATATTTACAATTAAAATATTAAAGCATAAAAGATGTTATTGTGAATAGAAAATATGGATTACATTTTAATACAAATATATTAGAATTGAAAACCTTCACTAAAAAATGCAGAAATCCACACAATGAAAACTTGAAAGCTATTACCCACACTTCAACACTTCCTCCTAAAGTGTGCTAATAACATAGTAGTGGGAACTAGCATTGCTTATAGGTGTCGACATGAAAAAATTATTTTTACTAAATTTTTTTCTTAAAAAACTTGTTTATGAGTGCAAGTGTACATGAATTATGCAGAATGCCTGCAATTGTATAGTGTGTAGAGGTATGCATGATGAAATCTTGAAAGATTCCCCTGTAGAATGTATTTCCTCCAAAGTTCCACACGTATGCCTATTTACACAAACAATGATAAATAAAGACTTCACTATGCAAAGAGAACAAACTTTAATCAATTGATCAACAAAGCCTTTAGTGCAAAAGAAGTTGATTATACTAGTATGTAGAAACAACACTCAATTTACCACAGGTTTTCATTGACATTTGTGGTTAGGTGGAAAGCTTCATGTGGATAGATTTTTCTGTGAAGAGAGGTTTCATTGTGGATACATAAATTATCATAAACATTAAATAAGAAACATTAAATCTTTTTCTCAATGAAATGTGGTTTTCGACTGAAACTTATGTGCACTCCACACAAAATATACTCAATTGATTACTGATATGATCTATAAAAGATGGAGATCTTCGAAGGGACCTTCGACCAAGATGGAATACATAGATATTCATGATTTACAACTAAAATATTACTAGTAGTATTAGCAATAAAATTGTTTAGTGCAATATTCCGAGTTCTACACAAAGATCACTTTCAAACAAGATCCTAAATAAATTTATAAAAATAATAATTTTCTTACCAATAATATCGTGTATGTCAATCACTTACTAAAATATTAGTAATATTTTAGGTCAATGTTCATTCTTCATAGTGTCAAAAGCATTTTCAAAGTAGAGAAAAACGTAAATTAAGATTGATAATGTAATTTGCTATGCATGTGAGGAGGTTATGCAGAGATCAAATGCATGTGCGGGATAAGATATGTGTGAAATTCATGCAGAATGAGGGAAGTGTGAGGGATATTTTAATTGTAATGTGTACTCAATATCTAACCAAAAGGCGTTATTTAGTACGGAAGTAACTATCTACAAAAGTGGTTAGCACATTCACTATGTCAAAAGAATTGGGGCTCCTTTACATAGATGAGAGTGCTATATAAATTTCATTGCGTGGTAAAAGGGAATGAGTCAATTCATTGCGAGTAGAAAATATGGACTATGCTTTAATTCTAAAATATTAGCAACGAATTGTGAAGATCCACACAATTAAGACTTGAAGCTTCATCCATATGATCAATCAATTAAATAGAAATACTATGCATTATTTAGAGCTAAAATATTATGAATAATATAGGCATAGGAAATGTTATTGTGAATAGAAAATATGGATCATGTTTTGATACTAAAATATTAGCAATGAAAGCCTTCAATGCAGAGTGCGAAGATTTTCACAACAAAAGCCTAAAAGCTTTCTTAGCACAATCAACCTTTTCCGCACTTCCACATATCCCATAAACAAATATTCTGCTCAATGAAATGTGGTTTTGTACATAGTCAATTAAATATAACTAGTGTACACTATTTATAATTAAAATATTATCAATAAGGTGAGGAAATGCTTGTTGAACTTGGTTGTTGGTGAACCACTTGCCCTGGTGAAGTTGGCCTGCTCTGACAACTCGATATAGCTAGATCCTATTTTGGTGAGTGTTATTGATGTATACCCATGATATAATAAATTTTGTTCTTTTCCCTGTGATCTCGGTTTAACATCATTGGTGTCAGTTGTTCTCCAACATTGTATGTGTCTAGAAATGGTGGAAATTATGGTTGGAGGCGATCCACTTTGAATATTTGTTGTAGCCAAGGAAAAATGGGATGTTGAGCTTGAAGGAATTGTCCCCTACAACCTTGGTGATGGTATATGTGTTATAGACATCTTTTGGGCACTTCAACCCCAATCATAAATGTCCATAAACTGAGGGTTCCTAAGTCCCTAAAAGTGTTGCTTCACTCCCTAAAGGAACAAGGTCAACTGATTACATCATCTCCCAAAAGTTCTCCACTAAAAACTACTCATAAATGGTCAAAACTGGACCACACTAAAAGCTTAATGTAGAAGGTGCGATGCATATCACCTTCCCAGTGTACAAGGTGCGATGCATATTGATTCGCTCCTTTGTAGGGTGTCATGGTCGAGAATGGACAAATGGCAGGGACAAAAATGCAAGGAAGATCATGGAATCTTCCAGAAGCTTCCCCTCTGACACTTTCCTCTCTATTTTCAACCAGGGATGATTAAGAGATCATCATTCTCCAAGTGGAAGTAGGAACTATCATAGAGAAGACAATAATCAAGATCCTAGAAGATGACTCACCTCTCTGTAATCATCTATATATGGATCCCTCATCATAGAGATCCAAAGGCTGGAATTTTGTATCTTATAGAGAAGTGTTGTTGGTTTTCTGGTGTACATTCATAGTGGTGGGTGATCTAAGCTTTGCTTGAGGTGAAGAAGGGCTTCCTAGCTGGAGGATGATGCTGGGTTAGAGCACATGGCTGTAATCCTCTTGCTACTTTTCCTCTTAATAAAGATATTCTTGTTTCCTTCCATATTCTTGTGTACTTGTTTATATATGCATTTATATGGTTAATACACATCTGATCCTGTATTATTTATGAATTAGATATTTGTTTCTTTGATAGTAGTATGTTGTTGTGATTCCACGGGTTCTTTTGAAGCTAGGTAGGCAAAGAAGAAGCAGCGAAGCTCTATCAAGAAGGAGAGGAAATCAAGTGCAAGACTCAAGTTGGTCTTCTTGGTTCTCTTCTTGTCTATTTTCATAAAAGGAAACAATAGTAGAGTTTGATAGTTTGTTTCTAAGATAGCCACCCATCTTAGTGGGAATAGCAGCATCCGAGTGGACACTGTTCCTGGATAACAAAATGGTGAGTCCACTGGGGAGCGACTAGATTACTTCCTAGCCTATCTATCCTTGTTTCTTTATAAACTTACAGTCGGAGCCTGAAGTCAAGCCAACCAGCCTTCGAACTGCATTTGTTATACAAATGCAAAGTAGATCAATGCTGCTTCAATCTATCTCCATGTTTTGTTTAAGAATTAAACAATAGATCTACAAGCAATATAATTGCCCTAAGTGGTAGCTCTAGTAACCTCTTAGATCACCCATGTGTTTTACATACACTGATCTTTACTTACTCGGCCTAAACACCTGAACTATATTGCAAATTGTGAGCAAAAACCTGTTTGAAGTCTCACACTAATACCATTGTACTCTGCCTTCAAGGCAGCCTTTATGCATCGCACTTCCCGAGTGTAGTAGGTGCACTGCATACTGGTTTCACTGTGGAATAGGTGTGATGGTCAGGAAGGGTTAACTTTACCCTCAGACTGTAGTTTTTTCTCACTGTTTTTAGTCCTATTTAGGAGTTTTTCAATCTATAGTCAGTGTACTTCTGTGAAAACCCCCTACTCTTGCATTATTCCGCCTCCTTAGTGCAAAGAACTGTAAATTTTTTTTATGTATTGTGTGCCATTTTCAGTTCTCTTTTGCAAAAAAGTAGCATAGTCGAACTATCATCTCTAGATCTGAAAGTGTCGTAGTTTTTGTTTTCAGTTTTAGAAAAAAACCCCATTGTTCTTGATAGTCGACTATATAGTTATTATTGCATAGGATTTTAATTAGTATTTTTAAAATGTCGAAAAGCAATTTCCATTTCAAAATTACAAAGTGTCTCTCTTGCTTTCACTTTGTTTTGAAAAATAATTTTATTGAGTATTGTTTCTTTAAACATAATTCAGATTTGCACATAGCTTTCTTAACGTCATTCACACATTAAGAAGGCTGAAAACAAATACATGCATGTGAATTTGCATTTTGATTGCTTGGCTTGATTTAGGACTGTGCATTTAGCGTGTGCTCTGTGATCTGTGAAGAAAAGATTCTTCACTTTGTTCCCTTTAGTAACTAGGATTTTCATTGCTGAAAGAAGATTAAATGTTTGTTTATCATCTTAGATTTCATTTTAGGAATTATATACACATCACATGTTGAACCTGAAAGGAAAATTGTTAAGCAAGGTCAACTTGAAACAAATTCAATTAATCTAACAATGCTTTGTAACTTAACGCACAACATCTAGAGGTCTAGGCTAGAGACGTATTCTGGCATCATAGAGCCTAGTAACTGTTGCTTTCAGTGTTGGTTGGGTGATTCCTCCACTCTGAGACGACAAGTGCCAATACATACTTATGCTCCCATATACCATCGAGTATATATTGGGAGATCACAATAGGCTGCATCCTTTATCCTTAGGAAGCCGTGTCTACTGCCCTGTCGATCACAATGCATCGAACATAGCATTCGGGAAGATTGACTGTCGTACCGTAAAAGGTATTCTACAGTTTTGCAATTGGTTTGGAAATCGCCTCTACCTAGATCTCCAGAGGAGTCCATTTTGCTCCTTTTCATACTCCTTAAAAGAAAAGGTCCTCTGAGCACTTGTCACTTCAGGCTGAATAAAAATCGAAGGCGACTAGAGTCATCTTTTGTTTTTTCTTTACTCTTTAAAATTGAAAAAGAGGTTATGTCAAAGCATCTCAAAATTTATTTTAAATCGGAATAACATCACAAATTCCCCCGTTCATCTTCAGGTTGAGAAAATGGAGTCTACCAATCAAGGATTTCCCCTTGAAGGAAATCCTAGTCCCTTATCCTCTTGGGGAGATGTTGGTCCGCCCCATATGGCCACTTTGTCACTTCTAGGATTGACAATTGGTTTTCCTGTCTGGTTCTTCTCTACCTCTGTTGTTCAGAATCCCGTAATTCCTGAATAGTCTAATCAGCAACTAAACGACACTAGAGTTTCCTCCTAACCTTCTACTTCATCTAATTCTCCCTCTCCTCCTTCCTCTTCACTTGATAAAGCCGATAAAGCTAAAAATCAAGTAACTGAGAAGAATAATAACTAGAAAGAGAAAAAGGAAAAGAAGAAAAAGGAACCAAAATCGAAAGGGAGCAAACAAGTGTCATCTAGTAAAAAGCCTCACACCGCACAGTCGAAACCTAAATCTCCTTGTGTCATTTTCAATGGAGACCACTATCACCGAGATTGTCCTTGCATCCCTCGGATCTTAAGGGACTGGTCTCCTCATTTGCACAATCTGGTGGCGTCAACCTCTGGTGATCATGTTGAATGCTCACCATCAACTAGTGAAAGCGAACCACATGGTCAAAGAAGGAATCCTAGATTTCCTTGTAAGTTGTCTGAAGGCAATCATGTCGTCCACCGTTGTCCCTTCCTTGACGAGGCTAAAAGAGTTTTGGATGATCGTCCGGTTTCACTGCTACGACTTTCTCCAGGGCATAAAAAACTCTTGCCAAGTCCTCCACCAGTTGAAAATATGGCTAGCCCATCGTTGTGGTTAATCGAAGCATCTACCATTGAAAATGAACCCTCTAAATCCATACCAGACAAAATTCAAAGGGTCGATACAGCAGTTGACCCGATCTTTCCTTCAGAGTGTTCATCTTCGAATGATACCATCACTGAAGAGAAAGAAAATGACAATGTTCAAATTATTTTCATCAACATAGACTCCGATGAACTTGGGGGCAGTCCTCCCGTTCCTTTATCGCAGGAAGGAAGTTCATCAGAGTCATATCTGGCCGTCTATTTGGTCCCACCACCAAGCAGCCTAGTCATTTCCTTCGACTGGAATCTACAAGGCAGACCCCGTTTACTAGCTACTGTACCATTCAGAATCATTGTACAATCTTACAGAATGGTCATGGTTGGTACCATCATTAATGAAGGGGCTTCTATGAGTATCCTTTCCTCAACTGCTTGGAAAGTGCTTGGTTCACCATCGCTTTTGCCTGAAATGAGAAATATGAGAGGCTTCGACAAAGGAACCGGTCAACCTTTAGGGATCCTTCCAAATGTGCCCATTACTTTGATAAGGAAAACCATTCACATGAATGTGATGGTCGTTCAAGGACCATTGGATTATAATATACTCCTTGGAAATGACTATATTTATTGCATGGGAGCCATTGTCTCCTCACTCTTTAGAGTAATGTGTTTTCCCCACAAAGGCAGAATGGTCATGTTCGTAGACCAAATGTCATTCCCCAGTTCACACATCGTAAATAGTCAAATGCCATCCCTAAGTGGTCTTTTGACACAAGAAATGTCTCATCAGTCTCCAGTCCATCCACCTTATGAGCGCGAGTGATTCAAGAAGATGTGACTGAAACACAGGGGGCATGCACCCTGGTCTGTTTCGGCAGGAAAATCTTGGGTATAGAGTAGGTTTCCATAGAGGATACATGACTAGTCTGACGAAACCGTCCCTACAGGAAAATGGGATCAGGCTAGAATAAGATAACTTCGTCAAAGTTATGTGAGTTTAATGCGTCTCCGCCATTCACCTTTGTCTATTTCGATAGACATCATCGAGGAAGCATTTTATCTGCTGCACGGATAGAACTTTCTTGGTAACCTGGAAAATGTTCGCTATACTTGGGGGCATGCAAACCCTTCCGCATGCAACTGAAGAGTGGCTATTTATTTTTTAAATTTGTATGACCTCTAACCCTTTAAACCCGTAAGGCTAGTCGTTTCCTAACTTGCATAATGAAAGGATCCATGGCAAAGCTTGAGAGATGTAAGCCACTTCAAAATAGCATCTCGAATGAGACATTCTTATCATACGACTGGTGAGCAATATTGTCACAAAGTTCAAGATCGTTAAAAAATAAACCCTCCACGAGCAGTTTTAGCGCATAGTTCATGCCCGTTAAAAAATGAACATAGGTCATGAGCAAATGTTTCCCCCAGCGCTTAAGCTCATTAAAAAAAGAACTGGTAAATAACCATTGTGAGTGCCTTATCACCAGCTTTTGAGCCTTGGTCGTGTTCTCGTCATCACCTCCATTCTGTTTTTAGCTGATCATTCACCCCCATATGATTGTTTATCCCTTCGAGGAACATCTAAGAAGAGCGATTTTGTTAGCCATCCTTGTGAAACTGCAGTGATTGGAAAATTCCAAATCTTACCTAGAATCAGCTGCTACCTGAAACCATCACTCTTTCCTCGAAAATGAGTCTTCTTTAAGCTCTTTTCACTAGACTCGTAAAATATGAAAGGATTGCCGAGCGATTGGCCTCTACGGATCGTTAAAGGAATCAGGAGTGCTATCCCTCCTCTAGATTTTAATCTTTTTGGACCTGAGGGATTATTACACAAAAAGATCGAGTGCTTGTCTTGTTCGGCTCCTTAAAACTATTGAAAATTCATCCCTTATATATTATTTTATGCTTTTTCGGACTTAAGGGATTATATGATGAAAAAGAATCATTGGATTCTCCTTTCCATTTCTTTTAGACTCTCTAAAATTGAAAGGAATCGAGTTATCTTTGTCGTTAAACTCGTTAAAACTTAATAGCGACAAACTCGTCCAAATGGATGAGAATGAGTTTCACTGTCGCTAGGCTCGCTAAAATATAGAGACAGGTTCCCCCGAAGTGCAGATTATAGAACAAGCATATGTTATCCTCCTCAAGCTTGACAAAAATAGAGAGGTAATGGTCAGCAATGACTGGGGAAAATTGGGAAGAAAAGTTGAAGAAACCTTATTGGTAGCAAGTCTCTCTTGAACATGACACTTTCCTTTAGCATCCATGTCGAGTTGGGTTGTTCTATTCACTGGTCATCACCATTGGTCTATCACACTATCCATATTTGGGGTTAATGCTACCAATCCATCGTCAATGTTGCCAATATGTTCAAGAGAAGCCACTCAGACAATTCACTTGTGTCTCACCCACTGCAATACATTCATGCTTCATTCCTTCATGACCACCACCTTGAACCCTATATCATCAGTTTGTTGTCACCTCCAAAATCATTTGCTTCATTCCATGTCATTGATGTGGGATTCATTAAGGCCCTCCTGCGTCGGGTCGCTTCATGTTGACATCAACTCATTATCCAAGAAGTTGACTTAGGAACAACCCTTTCAGTACTTTGAAGCTTGCATGCCTCAATGGAATGTTTCTCACTTTCGGCGACAGGTTTACATCAATCGCCTTCAACCGAGAGATTTTGCATGGTGTTCGACGCCAAGTCCTTTTTCACACCACGTGAATTGTACTGTAGTACCTTGAGGGTCATTGTCATTATTGGTGATTCCTCTCATGCATGTTAACATCTTATATCATTGGCTTGTAATCAGGCGATGGCTTTCCATGTTCTACTCCAGAACATCTTTCACATGGATCGACTTGTACTCCGAGTGAAGATTGAATGAGTTTTGACGACCCCAGATCTATTTTCATCCATCCGGGCTGTGATATATTCAAGAATATGAAAAAATCAAGTGTACATCATTGCTGAACATATGGTCAGCCAAATCAAAGGATGACGAGTCCATATCATCAGTCTGTCACATAGACAATTGTCTCTCCTATGTACATGAAAATGAATTTATAAAGCTGAGCATGGGAATGCCCGCCTCAGCTAGATCATGAAAAAATGTTGTCAAAATAATTTATTGTATTGTATCTTATTACGGGTCACCTCCCAGCTCGAAAAAACTTTAGATCCTCATAGTAAAGCATTTCACCCGACATCAGAAAGATTAACGACCTCATGCTTTAGGGGGCAACTGTTATAGACATTTTTGGGCACTTCAACCCGAATCATAAATGTCCATAAACT
>APFE031655626.1:95859-109861 GCA_000404065.3 Pinus taeda
CCTTCTTCGGCTTTGTGGTGTTGTTCTTTTCTTGTGGCTTCGATGGGTTGTCTTGGGTCACCCTGCCTTGGCTTTGTCCTTTGGGCTTCGGATTTGCAGATCCAATGTCTCTCTTCTTCTGTTTGAACTTTTGCTCGATTTTGACAGCGTATCAGTATGCTATGCCGAGTGAGGAGATGTCCAAGAACTCCATCTTGGGAAGGGCAACATCGGTCCATGGACCCATGTTGCCCCTAGATTTCCCAAAAAACGTCGTTTAGGGCCACAAAACGGCTCCGGAAGTTCAGGACCCGAAAAACTGCTAAAAATAGTAAACTGTGCTACAATTTAGGAAACTGAAAAAGTTGAAAGAGACAATTGTGGGGGTCCAAATGGGATAGGTGAGTGGCCACCAACATCCACCTGGATCAATCCCAAAATGTCCATCAAAGTTATTATATTACACCTCCCAAATGATCTCGGTATGCTGGCTTCAATGAAGACAAAGATGTCCCAAGTGGCATAGCAGTGCATCCTAGAGGTGAAAATTTGGAACTTTCTTACCCTCTAGGAGTATCTAGTATGTGTTGTCGAATTCTAGATCCCTCTTGTAAAGATGCATCCACCCCGCAATCTTGTTCCATAAGATTCGAGCGTAGTGGTTAGAACCATGACTAGTGGTGGGCTAAGGTATTCTATTGTTGGTGATGCCCTTTTTGTACTTGATGTTCAAATGCAACTATTTCAAGTATCTGGACCGTTTTTTATGGCAATCTTTCTGCAACTTCCCTTGTGTCCGTATGGACAATAGGGGTTGGTGGTCTATGGATGACCATTTCCACACAAAATGTTATTCTTCCATTCTCAGCAGGCCTACATAATGGAATACATCCCTTTTTCATAAGTGGTATAGTTTAAAACTGTGTCAGAAAGTGTTTCAATGTGATATGCCATTGGATGCCCATTTTGAATAAGAACTCGACCAATAGCATAGTTGGAGGCATCTATCTCGATCTCAAATTATTCTTGTAGGTTTGCTAAAGTGAGAATTGGTGTAAAGTAGATGTGATGATTCAATAGGAAAAATGCCTTCTATTGTGATTCATACCAAAATAAATTTTCTTTCACCCCTCCGTTGGTGACTTAACTCAAAGGCCAAGTGATATCCTAAACATGAACCTACGGTAGAAGTTGGAAAGACCAAGAAAGCTACGGTAGAAGTTGGAATGACTTGCATCTTGGCTAGGTCTACATGCACATCTCACTCAGAAATGATGCACCCCAAATATTGAACCCAGATGATACCAAAAGAATATTTCTCCAAATTGGGACACAACTTGTGTTGCCACAAGGTTTGGAGGACCTATCAAATATGGTGGCGGTTCTATTCTCAACTCTATTTGAAAGATCAAAATGTCATCAAAATACACCACATTGAATGAGTTGGTGAATGGTCACAAGATGTCTCCCATTAGCCTCTTGATGTATTTTGGGGAATTGATCAACCTGGAAGGCATGACTAGCCATTCGAAAATTCCCTCCTTGGATTTGGAGGCAAACTTCCACACATCAAAGCGTTTGATCAATACCTTGTGATAATAAGAATTCAATTCAATATTGTTGAAATATTCAATCACCTTGAGCTGGTCCAAAAGGTCATCAATCGATGGGATTGGATACCTATTTCAGACAATGATCTTGTTCAACACCCCATAGTCAATATAGACTCTCTAGGTCCTGTTCTTCTTCAGTGACAACACGATTGGGGTCCCACAGGGTGCTAAAATTTCCTTAATGTGCCCCTACTACCATAAGTCTTGAATTAGCCTCTTGATTTCATCATTCTCCAGAAAATACATCAATAGATAGATCCATTGGGTAATGACATGCCTAGGGTCAGATCGAGGGAGTGCTTGACCTAAAAGTGTAGAGGTATCGCTATGGGTGATTTGAATATGTACCTATACTCCTCCACAACATTTGCATCTACTGTTGTTGTGAGAAGGTCCCCTGTTTGCAAGTCATGGAAACAATCTACTGCTTTCCTTGAGGGAGAATCGTAAGGAAAAAAATATCACATTCTAGGAAATGATCTTACTACATTTCTTCACAATGATCAAATAAATGGAAACAAGTGGTACAACTTATTGCCCAAGGTAATAATAGTGCGTGGCCTAGAATCATACACAACGTGTCACTTTTACAAGTATGGTTGCCCTAATAGTACATCATGAACTTTAGGAGGAGCAACATCAAACAATACCTCATTTGTGAAGGGCTTGATGCTTCAGCGAAGGAGGTGTTGTTGGTTGACGCAAATATCTTATCGTTGGTGCTGCCACCTGATGGTGTATGTTTGTAGGTGTGGTGTGGTTGGTAGACCCAACCACTTCATGATATTTGCTGAAATGAGGTTCTTTTGGCTCTTGCTATTGACAATGAACTATAGTGGAGAACCCTTCACCCAAATCTGTGAGTGGAAGAGTTTCTCACCCTCCTCTAGAACTTTGGGCTCAATGTTCTAGATATTGGTGGTGGAAACAGTGGGACTAGGCTCTGCACCAACAATATGCTTCTTTTTGGCATTCCCATTATAGTTTTCTGACTTAGAGTTGGAACATGCATCTAATTCGGAAGCCTTCATCTCGGCCACCAGTGACTGCTTGGCTTAACAATCACTTGTGGTGCAAGTGGGGCTCTTATGGAACTCACACCATTTCCATGTGTACTTTTTTCTCTTCATGGTGTTGTTATTTTCTTGTAGCTTCTATGGATCTCTCTGGGTCACCCCATGTTGGCTTTGTCCTTTGTTCTGTAATTTGGGGCTACATTTCCCTTGCTCCATATTTTCACATTCAAAGTCTCTATTCTTCTATTTCAATTTATGCTTGATCTTGGTAGTGTATTTATAGGCGGAGCCAAGCAAAGGTGATGCCCAGGAACTCGATCTCATCATGGATGTAATTCTGTAGACACCTGTGGTACTTGAGTACCAAATGGTACTTAAAATACTTAATACTCAACTTCATGCTAAGGGTATGGAAAATGTTTGTGAACTTTCGCATATCTTGGTCCCTTTCTTACCACAACGTGGTCCACTTTATGTATTTGTCATAATATCTCTCAACAGGGTCATATTTTTCCTTCATAGTGTCTCAGAAATAATTCTAGGTGGGTGTTGCTGAAAACAATGAGGATTCCCTCTCGTCCTTTTGTTCATAGTTGGCTTCCCACCAATCCTTAACATGTTGGGCACCATTAAGGAGAGAAAAAGTAATATTTTCCTGATCGGAAAAGTCATGAACTGAAAAATATCCTTTCAACAAATATAACCATTTATCTATCGCTTGTACATCTATCTAGGCTTCAAATATGGGAATGTCAAAGTTAACTTGTACCTTAAAACGAGTGGTGCCTCTAGAGTGGCTGTTGGATGAATATCTGTTTCTTGTTGGTAGCCATTGAAGGGTCTGGGCAAAGTTATCCATAATCACTTTCCTTTGTAGAGTGTGGGATTCCTTAAGAAATATTTTGGATGTATCTCCTGCCCCCTCATATTTCTTTTCTTCAACCATGGGAGGCTGTCAGGGTTTGTGAGGCTGGTCTTGCAAAGGTTCAACCAGTTTGAGCTCTAACTCCTTATACACACAAATCATTGGGGACATGAAAAGAAAAATAAAGAAACAGAACATGCCTCTAATACCATTGACCTTGACTTATGCAGCAACACAAAAAAATACATATATACATATAAACATACAAATGTAGTAGAAATAAAACTTCATTCCATTAGTATCAAAGAAATGAAATATGCTTACATAGATAAATGGAAATAAAATAGCTCAGGTGATTCTAACTTATCTTTCAGAAGAGAAGTGGTGGCCACATGCCTCCAAACTGTGTTACAATGATGCTCAATGGCCTTTTGATTATTGAACAACAAGGGAAAACCCCAAACAGCCAAAACAATAACCCTAGGAGATGGAATACCAAGAGTTTGTGGGCCCCATTGGGGTTAGTTTGACATCCAACTTTCTGGGGTTGTAAGTTGGTCATATTATCTCAATTTGGGGTGTATGATACCTTGGTGGAAATATCTCTCCAAGTATTATAGGATTTGCGACAAGAATTTGTCTTTGCCATTGGGCTTACTGAAGACCTCAAAAAAATGTCGTTTAGGGGGTCAAAACTGCTCTAGAAGTTCAGGACCTAAAAAACTACTAAAACTACTAAATGCTACTATAAAAAAGGAAAATAATGAAACTAATGGGTGGTATAGGGGAATAGGTGGGTGGACACGAATATCCACCTAGATCATTCTCTGCTATGCTTATGTCTCATAATTTTGTCTAGCTCAATATGGGATCATAATTTCACATATACTACGGGTGACTAGATTAATTTCATAGATGTGACAAGAGTTATAGTAGCTAAATCAAGAAAATTCTAGTGAATTTTAGTAAGAAATACGTCCTCCTTCAATGTCACTAGCATTATAAGCATATAATTTTCTATGATTTGAGACAAAATTCTTCTTTGTGGTTTGAAACTCGATACTTTTGTTGTAAAATTTTATGTCTCAGGCCAAAACAACTGCTAGATGCAAGATTTCCCTACCTAGAGCAATGAATGGAATTAGAAAGGGGTTGAATAAAATGGAATGAAGAAGATTCCTTATTCTACATCATTAATGATATGGATACGGTGGTCATCTTAACCATTATCAACAAATTTTAGGTGTTCTCTTATGGTTTTTCGTCCTAGGTGACGGATTGCTTCGTAGAATTTTATATGATTTCATCTCTTAGTATTTTCCTCCTTCTATGGTAGTTTTACCTCAATTGATCTAGAGGTGCATTATTTATTTTCTATATTTCAATGATTTATCCCTCCTTTATAGACCAAACTGTATATTTCAATAAAAATTCATATATTATTATTCTATTTCCTTGGAATTCTTTCTTTATTGTTATATTATAGCCTTTAGAATTTTGTAGTCTCTTTAGAACCTTTCATGTTGTCTTTGCCATGGAGTCCTTTAAATTTCTTTCCTTAGTTGTCTTTCTTTTCCCTATCTCATTTCTTGGTGCCTATGGCCATCTGCCCTCTAGTTTGCTTTTCATTAGTCTAATCACTCTTCTCCTATTTGTTCTATTATTTTATACTCTATCAACCATGGTCCATGTTATTTTCTATGGTGGTATTAGGGGGAGAAAAAGAACACAAATTCCCTAGAGCTTCAGGTCCCAACTCTCGATGAAGAGGTGAACCATTGTATTTGTCAATTATACCCATCCTCAAACTTGTAGGGAAATTACAAAAAATAGAAATGGAGGATAAAATATAATGCAACTTCATCATAGATTTTTAGGTAGAAGAATATGTTGGTGAATGGGAATTCAACACTAGGAATACTAGGACAAAAAAAATAAGATATATGTGGATTGTGGACATTTATTGATAGATAAAAACAATCTGTAGATTTTAACCTCATATAGAAATTACCTGCATACGAATTCTAAATCACAGGAAAAATAAAAATGTGAGAGCATAACACATAAAACACATATACACAGAGATTTCCCACTGGATCTCAAACCGAGACTACCAGCTTGATTTTTCATTATGTTCCTTTCAATGTTACAATACATATTTATACATGCCGAAGCATCCAATACCATGGACTAAAAAACCATCACGTCCAATACCATGGACCAAAAAACGATTGATCCAATGCCATGGACCGAAAACCATTTCGTCCAAAAAACATGTGCGAAAATCATGCACAAAACCATAGGTGAGTCCGCCCAACCTAACATAGGGTCCAAAACCAAAATTTTTCGGGGCGCTGCCCCAGACCCCATAAAGTGGGGTTACGAGTACCCCTCAAACCCCCTGTTAACTATGTGGAAAGAATATAACACAACCCAACACAATCATGAATAAATACTTAGTAGAATGTTTGAAATGCCAACACAAAATTCTCTCATGATTCAATGAAATGAAAAAGCACATGTCAAAGATGATTGACAATGTCAATCCCTTCCAAGAAGTTGAAAAATATTTTGTTCTCCACCTATTATGAGGATGGTGACATACCTGACACCATATAGGCCTGTTCTCCATGAAGATATATGTTTCTTCCTTTATTTTTGACTTTATTTATTGGTTTCATCCTAGTTCTATCAAATGGAGTTAGAGAAGGAAGGGTTCATCTAAATTTAGAGGTCACAAAATTTGGTAGAGGGATGCATAGGTTAGCCAAAGGTGAATTTTTACATTTTCTCAATATTATGACTTAGGAAAAACATTAATTTCCTATAGTGAAAAAGTGAAACAATCTCAACCATTGTTTTGGATTTAATCTTAGGTGTTCACGGACATGGTGGTCCCAGGTCAACTTCAAAGGAGGAAAAAGGGTGAAAGTTGGCTCAGCATAGAGAAGGGTGTTTCAATTGTGTTGTGGGTTAGCAGAGTGCAAGGAACGTTTTCCTCATACTTGTAATCAATTTATGAATATTTTGGTGAGAATAATAAAAACACATAAGTTTGTAGGTTTTTCCTAGTTGGTATTTCCTTGGTAAATTTTCGGTGATAAATTTTTGAATGTACTTGTGTCTTCAATTTTTCTTTTTCATTGTAAATAATTCAGTTAGTAAACTTAGTGTATTTGATGAATGTAGGTTGAAAATTCGACTTTAAATCATTTCACTTTGAAAAATTAATTGAATTACTTTTTGGGTTTTAAGAGTATAACATGGTATCAAGGAAAGTATCTAATTGAAGACAAAAAATTGTGTCTATTTCCTCATGAGCAACTTAAAAATAGAAAAAGGCACAATTTATTAAAAGGAGTTGTGTTATGGCTTAGCAAAACCAACTATGTGTAATGGTCTTCTCCTAGCAAGCTTTGTGCTAGGGTTTCTAAGTAACCTAAATAACATAATGACGTATTTGGGACAGAGATTTGAGGAGAGGATTATTGTAATGTTGGAGGAGAAAGGATTTTGGGAGTTTTTGGGAAGTCCAATAACCCAACCATAAGACCCACAATAATAGTCCCATCACAATAAGGAGGATTTAAAGGAAAAAATAATTATCCTTCAAGGATCACATTATACCTCACCTATCTGGAAAGAAGACAAATCAGGCTATGTGGAAAACTATTTTACGGATGTATGAGGATTCGATTCAGTCTAGGAAGTTGGTACTCAGAGATAAAAGTAGAAGTGCCAAAATGGTGAAGCCTGAGTCTGTGGTGTCATATCTCACTAGATTCACCCAATTGAATAATGTGTTAAGTAGAGGTGGGGTGACAACCATGGATAAATATCTTCTCAGTTTTTCACTGTTGAGTTTTCCCAAGTCATGGGAAACTTCACCAATGTAATGAACAATAGAGAGAAGCTTCCAAATAGGGAATGGACATGGAATGATGAGATTTTTAAATAGGTGAAACATGGGTGCCAGGAGAATATTTAGGAAGAGGAATAATTTTCTCTAACTGGAAAAGGGGGAAGTCCAACTATAAGAAAAATGTAGAAGGGTCCATGTCTACTTCAAGAGGTAAGAAGAAGAAAGATCTTAGAAAGATAAAGTTATTCTCTTGTTATCATTTTGATCACTATTACACCATGTGTCAAAAAAGGAAGGAGGACTACAGGAATGACCATGTGGCAACATCAACAGAGGTGCAGGAGTTCAGTTCTTAGTTTGAGAGTGATTTCTACCTCATTTCTTATAGGGGAAGCTCAATGGTTAATAACATAGGGTATATTGATAGTGAAGCATCATGTCATATCGCTGGGAACAAGTGATATTTCAACTAGTTGACAAGGAAGGAGATGGAGTTTCACATAGATATCAAAGATGATGTTAGGTACTTAGCATAGGGCATGTGTATTTTCATGTTTGAGAGGCAAGCTAGGAAATCCTCTCTATGTTAGATATGTCATCAATGTCCTAGGTTGATGAAAAACATTGTTTTAGTAACAGCCTTGGAGAATAGGGGTTATGAGGTTATTTTCGGTAGAGGAAAAGCCTTTATCAATTCTTTCAACTTAGAAGTAGCTAAGAAGATTAGAGCTAGAGTCAATAACCTCTATAGAGTTCATTTTAAGATAGCCACAACCTCGAGTAGTAGAGGAGTTGGTGAGTAGAACTGTGACTTAGGAGAGGTTTGGCATAGCTGTATGGGTCACTTACACAATAGAGCGCTGAAGATATTGAGAGATATTACCACATGTCTGTCACAATGTAGCATAGATAATCATGACATGTGCAAATGATGCACATTTGGAAAGTATTCCAAGGCATAATTCCCCATTAGAGATAGTCGAGACAAGAGCATTTTGCAGCCGGTACATTTAGATGTTTGTGGACCATTTTCCTGTCCATCCCTTTTGGGATACAAATACCATCTCACCTTCATTGATGACCACTCAATAAAGACATGGATATTCTTCATGAAAAAAATATTAATTTTTCTCCAAGTTAGTGGAGTTCAAGGCCTTAGTGGAAATGTAGACTACTAGGAAGATTAATGCACTATGGTCAAACAATGATGAACAACACATCTCAAACACCTTCAAGGACTTGTGTTTTAAGGAGGGCATCAGGAGAGAGCTCACTCCAGCTCATTAAACATAGAGGAATGGGGTGACTTAGTTCAAGAATAAGAGCATTGTTGGAGAAGCTATGGCCATGATGCACGACTTAGAATTGCCTATGTTTCTTTTGGAAGAACCATGAAAAAATTTAGTCTTGTTGCAGAATAAGAGCCCACACAGAGTGTTAGGAAGAGTTTCACCACATGAGGATTTCACATGAAAGAAGGATGATGTATCTCACTTCAATATTTTTGGTAGCATTGTTTATTTCCACGTGTCTTTTAATAACCAAAAGAGGCTAAAACCCACAATAGAGAAGGTAGCTTTGTTGGCTATAGAGAGACATCTAATATATATATGATGTATATTCTAGTAGGGTGAAACATAGGACAAGGATTAGTAAGCTACCAAGGAAGAGCCTTAATTGACCCCACATAATTCATCATAGCTAGTTATTGGGTGAGTCACATAACATGCATATAAGGATAAAGGTTATGAATAAGAGGAGAGAGTAGAGATGGAGAGGCCCACTCAACCAGTGACTCCTATTGTAGTAAGAGGATGAGTTAGGTGGGTAGTACAGTTGTTTAAGGAGGCTTAAGAGAGAGTTGAAGCCCTTGGGTCCACATTCATATAGAGTAAACAACCACAATGATATAAGGGGCACATGGAACTTACAACTGAGGTAATAGAATTAGATCCTTATTTCTATAAGGTGGTAGAATTTTTAGTATGCATGGTAAGATGCCATGGTGGTGGAGTATGACTCTGTCATGTAGAATTCTGTCTACAAAATTGTGCCAAGACGAACTCGAAAATCAGTGTTTGGTTCATGTTGTGCATATAAGATTAAGCATGGAGTTGATGGGAGTGTGGAGAAGTGCATGGATATATTTGTGTTAAAAGGTTTCACTAGGGTTGAAGGGATATACTATGATAATATGTTCACACCAATGGCCTAATATTCATCCATAAGGACCATTTTGGTGACTATAGCACAAATGGGGTGGAAGGTCCTCCAATTGAATGTGAAGATTTACTTCCTTAACAAAGCTTTTGAGGAATAGATATATGTTTAGAATCCTGAGGGGTTCAGGACTTTCAGTAGAGAAGCACCTGTTTATGAGCTAAAGAGAGCTCTTTGTGGGCTCAAGTATGTAATTAGGGCATGGTTTTCCTGGATAGAAAACTACCTTCTAGGATTTGGCCTCAATAAAAGGGTACATGACTCTAACTTGTATTATATTGTGGTTGGGGGAAAGCCTCTCATTCTTGTGTTTTATTTTGATCAATTTACACTCAGAAGAGACAAGAATCTCAGTAGTGACTATAAGAAGGATCCTCCAGAGGAGTTTGATAAGATAGATATACGGATGATGCATTATTTCTTTGGTTTCTAGGTATGCCAGGGTGATGGGGATATTTTCTTGGAATAGGGAAGGTACACACAAGATATTCTTAAGAGGTTCCACTTGCAAGAATGTAGGGCCATTACCATGGCTTTGGTCACAAACTTGATGAAGTTGGATGATAATAGAGAAGACTATGTTGATGTCACACTTTACAGGTAGCTCATAGGGTCATTGATGTATCTAGTGAAAATGCCACCAAATATTTGTTTCATATTAACAAGTTGAGTTAGTTCTGTTGGAAATAATACTGAGAGGGAGCGGTGAATTAGTATTATCAAGTTCTTTTAATAAATCTTCCTTAATTACACTTTCAATTATTTTTGCATGTCAGTACCATAAAATAATGAGCATGAACAAAGAAAATAGATAGTCACACCAAAGAACACCAGATGTAAGGTGGAAACCCAATGTGGGTGAAAACCACCTACGCAATATGCCTCTATCTTCTTTCAAATTAGAAACTTCCTTTTGCAAAGGTTTTGTACTGGTGCAGTCCTTTACCAATACACAGGCTACAACCTGCAGAGAGCTACAACTCTCTCTCATTTTCCAGTCTCTCCTGGAAGGGAGCTACAACCCCCTACTTCTTTTCTCTCAAGGACCACTTTTCATAAATTTTCAAACTGAATCCATAAACATCAAGGGATCATCAAGTACAAGTAAATCACCCAGTCAACTGCAGTAACCAGATCAACAGTAACAATAAACTAAACCCAGAACACCTAACAGGAAAAATTCACCCAACAAAAGATCTTAAGATAGATACGCAGTTTTTCTTTCTCTGGTCTGCGTGCATATGCACTTCACCATCGGCCTCCCTACGTATACCCGCAGAGAACCTTCTGCCGCACCGCGTACCCTCGCACTGTTTCTTCAATCAAGCTGCGTACTGTTACTGCAGACACACACCCACTGATACTATCGTGCTGCATACTTCTACTGTAGCCACACACCCATAGATGCTATCATGCCACGTACCTACACACCTGCAGCTTTTGGAGCGCTGCGCACTTTCCTTGTGCCTACGCACCTGAACCTCTATTGCGCTGCATACCCACACACTGTGCCTTCCTCTGCTCTGCGAACCCACACACTTCTCCTTATTCTTCTCTCCATACCCACGCACTTCTCCTTCTTCTTCTCTGCGTACCCACGCACTTGCAACATTAATCTCATGCATACCTCTAATTAGGGCCGAAATTGCAGTTCCCCAGTGTATCACTGATAGTCAGATGCTCAGACCTGATCATGCGCTCGAGAGATCACCCTTCATAGATTCGCCTTTAACTTCACTTTTATATAGATCAAGCTTTTGAAACAATAACCCAATATTTCCGATCTTAAGATATTCAATTTGCAAAAGACACTTAGCCAAGTGATCTCCTTTGCTTTATATAGGCAAGCTCTTCCTAAAAACATGGATCAATACCATAGATAACCAATACAAGGGGCCCAAAAATAAGGGGCTCAATAATAATAATATAAAGCAATACCACGGGCCAAAACCATGGAATCAAGAACGGCGGGCTAAATACAACGAGCCAAATATAAGAAAAGCGCACATGAGCGCGCTTTACTGCCTTGAGGTGTGTGCACTTCCGCACCTACTGAACGGGTAACCTGCGGGTATGACCGCACCTCCTGTATGGGTAACCTACAGGTCCACACCTTTTGAACCATTCACCTGTGAGCCTCTTAATTTTCATCATTTTGAGAGCCTGAACACTTCAGTGAGTTGCCATCAAGTACAACAGTTGTATCATCAACAATCTCCCCCTTTGGACTTGATGGCAACCTCAAGATCTTCAACCTCATTCTCCCCCTTTGACATCAAGGGCAAAGGGTTATGCTCCCCCTAAGAACATGCTCCCCCTGACTATAAACCAGATCTGCAAAGAGGAAACAGAATCCACCAAACACCATAAACAATCATGAAAGAGATAGAAGCATATTGCAACCATGCTTTAGATGAGCATCCATGTTCTCCTTTTGTGCTCCCATAATGCCAACAATGCATTATATGTGCTCCCCATGAACCTGTGCCATTGATCTACAATCAATCCATAAACAAACAAATGTATGCGTATACCACGTAAAACCAACATATGAAATTCAACAATAAAATGATGCATCAACAACCCCCAGCTTTTTCCTGAGGTATTCAAAGGTCTCCCTGGGCAGTTGTTTAGTGAGTATATCAGCAACTTGTTCCTTAGAAGGAACATACTCCAACTTGACTTTTTTTTCAAGCACTTGTTCTCGGAGAAAATGATACTTGATCGGTATGTGCTTGGTCTTTGAATGCATAACTGGGTTCTTTGAAATGCTGATTGCACTTGTATTATCACATAAGATGGAGATAGGTGGTGTACAAGTGATTTTGAAATCTTGCAAGGTTTGCATCATCCAAAGAAGTTGAGTGCAGCAAGATGCAGCAGCAACATATTCTGCTTCAATTGTAGACAAGGCAATCAAACTCTGTTCCTTGCTGAACCAAGATACTAATCTGGAACCCATAAAGAATGCACCACCACTTGTGCTCTTCCTGTCATCCACGCTTCCGGCCCAATCTGCATCTGTATAAGCATGAAGTGTGAGACCTGTATCTCTAGGATACCATAAGCCATAATTTTGAGTTCCTTGAAGATATTTGAAAATTCTCTTCACTGCCTGAAGATGTGTTTCCTTTGGATTTTCCTGAAATCTTCCAACTATTCCTACTGCATGCATGATGTCTAGTCTGGTACCTGTCAAATAAAGTAGACTTCCAATCATAGATCTGTAGGTTGGTTGATGCACTACTGTTGATTCATCATTTGCATTGAGGTTACATCCTATTACCATGGGTGTACATACTAGTTTTGCATCTTCCATGCCATATTTCTTCAAAATCTATTTGAGATACTTGGTTTGAGACAAGAAGATCCCGCCTTCATTTTGTTGGATTTGTAATCCAAGAAACTAAGTCAGTTCTCCAACCAAATACATTTCGAATTCTTTCTGCATCACCAAGGCAAAGCTTTGACTCATAGATTCTTCATTGCTGCCAAAGATAATATCATCTACATACACAACAAGTATTAGCAGTTTGTCATTTTCAATTTTTATATAAAGATTATCATCTGCTGATCCTTCTGAAAAACCTTTTTGATGAAGATATTTGTTCAATCGATAGTACCAAGCCCTTGGAGCCTGTTTAAGACCATAGAGAGCCTTTTTTAGTCGGCATACAAGTTTTGGATCATTCCCAAGGATGAAACCATCTGGTTGCTCAATGTACACTTCTTCTTCTAAGTCCCCATTCAGAAAGGCTGATTTCACGTCCATTTGAAAAACTTTGAACTTTTGAAAACTTGAGAGAGTAAGGAACATTCGGATGGCCTCAAGTCTAGCAACAGGAGCAAAATTTTCTTCAAAGTATATTCCTTCTTGTTGAGCATACCCTTTACAAACAAATCTGGCCTTGTTTCTAATAACATCACCATTTTCATTCAACTTGTTCTTGAAGATCCATTTTGTCCCTATGACATTCTTATCTTTTGGTCTAGGAACCAACTCCCAAGTGTTGTTCTTTTCAATCTGCTCAAGTTCTTCATCCATTGCCTTGACCCAGCATTCATCTTGGAAAGCTTCTCTTACATTTTGTGGTTCATTGGAGGAGAGTAATGCCAAATAGATTGAAGCTTCTGCAATTGTTCTTCTTGTTTGTATGTCAGCCTCCTTTTGCCCCAAAATTTGTGATTCTGGATGATTCTTTTGAACATAGCTAGAAGGAGTCTTTTCTTCTATCCTTATCTGTTCCTCTGGATCCTCATGGGTTTCTTCTTCATGGGTCTCTTCTTCATCATCAGTCTGATTTGGAGAATAGTCTTCATCCTCTTCGATATCATCATGATTTACTTGCCTAGGGATGTATCCTTTTTCATCAACCACTACATCAATGCTATCAACAATTCTTCCAAGTCTTTTATTATAACACTTATATGCTTTGTTGTAGGGAGA
>APFE031655631.1:0-11772 GCA_000404065.3 Pinus taeda
TAGAGACGAATTTATAATTTTTACAAAACCTTTACTTTTTGGAAACTTATTAATTGTACATATATTAATGTCTATAAACTTATGTTATAAGTCTCCTCATTTTAAAAATCTTATTATGTCTAAAACTAATGAAATTAAAGCATGAGTGTGTAGACTAAGTTCTATGCATACAGAAGGAATATGTTGGGCTAGAGTATATGTGTAATAGGGTATATCCTATTACTATGCACAAGGTGGGGCAAAATCTAGCCTTTAGCCTTGCATATGTCTGCCATAGTTTTTTTTATTTTTTTTCTTGTGTTCCTTCGCTAAATTTAACTTGGCTTAAATATGCAATAGTTGTCATAATCATTCATATATAATCATCCCATAGACAAGGTTAATACCCATAATTCTACACATTCTTAAATCACATCGTAGTGCAAGGCATCAATCATGATCATTCAAGATCATACATCAGGTTTCGTTCCTCTGAGAATTTAACATAAGGATTAATGGAGTCATTATCATAAATACACTATAGTTAACTTCTTGATGTAACATGTCTGTAGTCCTATTGGTGTATCTTATGCAATACTAACCATAGTGAATAAATAGTTAAGATGACCCTTAGTAGATTCAATTCATAGTGCAAAAGTCCTAGCATGGATAACCTGAACCACTAGCTCTATGATGGAAACCTTAAAACATAATTATTCATCTTACCTAGTTGTTTCATGCATCAATATTCAATTATCTTTCTACACAAAGATCACACATGTAGCTATACACATATGTTGAGAGAATTCAACAATATACAAGGTAAGGAAAAACATACAAAAAATCCCATGCAATGGAATTCTATAAGAGAAATTGAAATAATGTCACATGGAAAACCGAGAACGGCCACCCAACTTAGAATTGCCTGCTTCCAGTTCACCCCCAAGATGAGAGTTCTTTTCATTGATCAATTGCCTCATGTTGATCTCTTCCATAGGTATGTAATACCCTCTTTCATGATATGGTTTCCATTAGTGTCGTCCTACTTTTATGGATCTTTTTATCCATTTTCCTATGCTTTTCCTAGAAAATCTCGCCTTTATCTCCCGCGAGGATTTTTCTAATCAAAGATTTCCTTTTCTTGGGCAAGGATTTTATGCTTGTACCTAACTTAGAATCTTTCTCCAGCTAAGTATTTTAATGGATATTTATCTCCAAATCCATTAATCTCATCTAAATTTGGATCTAGAAGTTTTATTATGAATATTATTGATTCCCATTCACAAATGGGATTTGGCAAGAATCTCCTCTCTTTGAGTCTCACTATTCTAAGTGATTAATTATTTTATTTATTTCATAAAGTATTTACTTTTCTTGTTACACGTTAGACCTACATTTTCTTAGCTTAGGTTAGCAAAGTTTTACATACAAGGGAGGGGTGTTACATATATGCAATTTTAAACAACATAGAAAATACAAATTTAAATAAGCAAACATACAATTTTTAATTTTTAAATGTGAAACACAAATAAAAATTCAAATAGGAAAACATATAATATATATTTCCAAGTTGTAACGAACCTCCTTATCCTACTTTGGAATTTAGCTGCTAAACTCCCATTCTGTAAAGTTTCTTTATTTTTTTTTATATTTAATCGTTAAGATGCAACACTAGCAAGAGTATCTTTAGCCTGCCCTTAGACCATCATTAGTAATTCTACAATAGACTCCACATTCATTATCAATTTAACAATAGAATGGTTCTGGTATCCTCTTTTATCCTTATTGTCAAGGCTTATGTCTGATATTTCTAGTAAACGTGATTTAGTAGATGAAGATGGAACTAACCATAACATGCAACCTATAATAATTTCCTTACCTACATCAATGATATTAATTAAACTCTACTATCATGATCATCCATTATTATTATAGGTCTTGTTTCCATCATGCATAACGAATTGGTTAATTAAATACAAATTCTAGATCATGCATTATATAGGTAACATATTCATACACGCTCTAGGTACGTCAGAAACCTGGTGATATTCAAGTCAATTTCATTGGATATATTACAAACTGATATATGCATAAATAAAAACATGTACCATCAATTCCTTATACTTCATGCAGGAGAATCTAATTTCATTATGCACGACATAGACCATGGTGAACCCTTGATAACACTACGGGAGACACTCCTCCATAATTGTTCCAGATGCATGAACATCTATAAAACACTAAAGCATGATACTCTTTCTTACCACTGCAAAGATAATCTTAATAATGTCGATATGCATATGAGAGCACATGACAGTTATATGCATTATTGAATCCATCATTTCTATAAAAGAGGAAATTAAGAAATCCATATATTTGAATTGTTGGATTTAACATCCTAATGATTTTATCAGTACACAAACCCATGTAATTCATTGAAACATTCTCATGGTGAGGAAACTTAAGAAACCATCTCATAGAAAAACTGAAACAATAACAAAGACTTAAGGAGGAGGGTGTGGAGGCAGAGACAGAGGAGGGGGTGAGGAGCAGGACGTTGAGGAGGAGGGGGAAAGGACGAGGAGGGGTTAGAGGAGGAGTAGGAGTAGGGGAGGAAGAGGAGGGCGAGTGGCAGGAGGAGAAGGACGATGAGGAGGAGAACGAGGGGGGAAGGTAGAGGCGAAGGTGGAGTAGGGGGCGATGAGGAGGAGGAGTGGGTGGATGCGGAGGAGGCGGAGAGGAGGAGGAGGATGAGGAGGAGGAGCGGAGGAGGTAGAGGGTGAGGAGGAGGAGGAGGAGGAGGAGAAGGAGAGGAGTTAGAGGCAGAGGAGGAGGAGGGGAGGGGTAGAGGGGGAGGAAGGGGGGTGGGTGAAGTAGGAAAAGGAAGGGGGTGAGGAGGATGAGGAGGAGGTTTGGGAGGAGTGGGAGGAGGAGGGAGGCAGAGGAGGACAAGGAGGAGGGGGGAGGAGGTAGAGGGGGTCGTGGTGGAGGCGGAGATAGAGAAGGGGGAGAGGAGGTGGAGGGGGTGGTGGCGGGGGCAGAGGTATTGGAAGGGGGACGTGGAGGAGTGGTTGAAGGATGAGGGAGGGAGGAGGGCGGGGGGAAGCAGAGGAGGAGGAGGAGGGAAATGTTAGAGGCAGAGGAGGACGAGGACGAGGAGGGGGTGGAGGCGGAGGCAGAGGCAAAGGAGGGGGGAGGACGAGGAGTGTATCAAGAAGAACCAAGCATTGGTTTTGCACTCCCATTATGTATTTACACTAGATTTAATTTTGGTGTCAGGCCCATGACATTCGTATTAGAGTCATAATTTATTGATGTCTTTTCCAACATGCGTACAATGTGGTGTATTGCATTTGTGCATTTCCTTCACCACTTCCAACCCAAGTTCCTTCTAGATTGGAATATAATTTGTGCCTCTTATCTACTTTAGTTATAATTATTAAGATGTCTATTTCCTCAAAGAAACTTGTATGTTCCAAAATATGAATGTTCAATTAATTACACATATTTCTATTAAATATATGAATAATAACTTAGTAAGATTTAGCTCCCTACAATAGTGTATATTTGGAGCATTTTCTTACTAAGGGTGAATCAAAAGACTCATCGAAAACCATATCAAAAACAAATTCCATCATTACATCTAGATGCACCAATCATCACAATATTAAAATTACATAGTCTCGTACTTCATACAAAGACCTGTCTTCCATGAGTAAAATTTTTAGAATTTGTTTTAGGATGGAACCCACTTAATTAACCATAAATTTATTTATGTCCATTTATATACTTTTATTTGAAATATTTCTTGGTGTTGACCATGATCTATGGAAATTGTAATTGTGATTTTATCTTTCCTGTTTTCCATTTACCTCATAAGAGTTCAACATTTCTTCCCTTAAAATCTCTCATAAGTATCATCTACATTCTAGTTAAGGTATGTACTTGTGTAGCAATCATTTACTCATAATTTAAATTTTAATATGAGTAAAGTAATATGGTGATAGTATGGCAGAAGAGACCTATTGGTACAAAATTAAACATAGTATTCAACTTTCTTTATTCCCCATTACTCCCGTGTCTATTTATCCTACATGATGGCCACATCCCTAGAATTTCTCATCCAGATTTTTAATCCAATAATCATACACTACAATGTGTTCATTTATCGAGTTCGAATATGAACAAGGTCTATCATTTAAAGTATTTTAAACCATTTTTACCTCATGGCTCATGGTATAGAGTCCTTGTGCCCTCCTAAGAGAATTTAACAACAACTTAAGTTTGGGGAACAAATAAAGATATAAAATTTTTACCTTCTACAAATTTCCCAATCGTCCAAACCAAGTACAATAATTTTAACCTAATTAGAAATGGATTTTAGTCAACCTACTTCCTCAATTCATTATTTAAACTTAAATAGGGCAAGCAATGTCTTCGACAATTAACATTAGAAAACCCTCAATCATCTTCACCCAAACCTAGTATATGTGGTGATTATATAATTGCAGAAGATTTTCCTATCTCCCATATGATGCACCAGAATGGCTTCAGGAAAAAATCATTGGTCACCCCTCTCAAATTAATCCATAAAATTCCATTTTTTCTGGTTGTGACTAAGAATGAAGAGAATAGTTATGAAACCAAGGAGAATTAGAAAGATTTACAGTTAAGTGAGCTAGTATACCTTAAACCATACTTGAAACACCAAACAAAAAATCATGCAAATTTCCTCATATGAGCAAGCCATCATAAAAGAAGGCTATGCGAGAGTCATCATTGTGATCATTGCCAACATTTTCCCTGAGACTCTTATGGAATTTGAGTCTCCACACATGGCTTAGCCTTGCCCATTAGGATGCCGAATTATCAACAACACCCTGCTCTCCTCTTTCCAGATATAATTTTTTACAACAGTGGCCTCAGGGACATTTCTCGGCCTCCCTTGCTAAACGACTGCAACACCTTGCGATATCTCCTTCTATGGAAGCATTCAAAGGAAATCTAAAGAAAAATGCATCCAATACCGTTTTAGCACTGAAGACGATGAAATTTGATACCAATGTGTGGGTAGGAGTATTTATATCGAAGAACTGCTAATCGAATAGACATTGTGTAACTTCCACGCAAGGAGAAATTAAGATAGGAGAAGATAATATGAGCAAGATTTTCCCATTGTGACTTGTCTATGTGCAAGTAATGATAAGTGTTATCCAATTTATATAAGAATACAGGAGAATAATCACTCACAACAAGTTTTCATTTGCTTGCTACAAGTCTGGTAGCTTCACTCGCTTTCCTACCTGAGGGATAGTTTTCCTCGACCTAAAGAACACCTCGTGTTCTTATTACTTTTTCTCCCGGAAAGAAACTCATAATTTCATAAGACCTTTACAGGTATTAGGATTACCTGAGGTGAATAATGTTTTCGTTTTCAATATGGAATGAAATTTCAATCCTTTAAGGTATTAAAGGCATTCTTTATCCTTATTTGAGAAGTGAGCGATAAGAATTCGATACATGGCCATGGAATGTCCAACCAGGTCTCTTTTTCTTAGATAAGGTGGATACTCACATTGTTCTCCCTGAAACCAAGAAAGGATAACCATTATCCTACACCAAATTCCTTTCAACGCCTCTAGATCAGCGGATAGGGCCAAAGAAAAGGCATTATTGGGGACCGAAAGGGAAACAACAACCCTTAATGAGATTTTATCCAAAAACCTAGTTGAGAAGGTGTGTCTTTAGCTTTAAATCTACCAATAAAATGAACTACAGCTACCAAAATCCAACATCATCACTCGTAGTAAAATATTATAGGGTCGGTGTAGACACACAATCACTTAACCCAAGATTACTTAAAAGAAAGCAGGTGGAAGTGATTTTATCCATGTTGTGATTCTATTACCCAAAAATTGGATTTGATGTATTTGGAATGTTTGTATTTGTATTTAGTATCAAACGAACCTATGGCTTCATTAATAAACTATTTTGACAGTTTATTTCAGTATCATTCATTGTCTCGATATTTTTTTTCGTGGTCATGATTTATCTCTAGCACATCTACATACTTTTGTAACTTTAGAGAATGCTCATTTCTTGTTTAAGAAATAACCGTGAGGCTAAGGTTCTCTAAAATTGAAAAGCACTCACTACGAATAAACAAAAATGATAATTTCGAATACATTAACAAGAAGGTTTACAACACCTAGCCATAGATATTCGTATCATTTATGTGGTAGATTGGGTCCCAACTTCCCTGTTGACAATCCTTAGAAATGAAAACTTGAAATCACCATATTTGCTTCATGCCTATTCGTGGTTCTAGCATTGCACTAGATGTCCAAGGATTTAAACATATGAGCATTCTTAACTTGGTAGGAAAGATTCCCAGCATCTGAAATGGCATCACCAGAACATCACATAGCAGTCAATTCACTTTAGGTGATATGGATGCGGCTTCACAACATTCACTTCCTTATCCGTAAACCATATGTAAAATTGTTTTTTATTGTTTCTCATTGGTTGCTTTTACTATCATTATTCTCTAAGCCTTTTTTAGGGTAACCCTATATCTATAAGCCAAAAGTAGGCTTTTGGGATTGAACAATTTCGTACCTATCTGGGTCATTGAATAAGGTGGATAAGGTCGATCTCTCCCGGATGTTTCCCATGCAATAAGGATAACAGGCACTGATAGTTCCGGAAAGAATAAAAACAGACACTGAAACCGGCAATCATCCCAAAAGTGGACAGAAAATCTATAACGCACTCGAAAAAAATGACTGCGCATGAGGATCAAGCAGCATACCCGTGTATTCAGCGCTAATCCATAGGGAGGAGTAACCGTATGGTGAATCACATGTCCCGGCTAATTTTCCCGACCTTTTTCCACAACAAAATAAGAGCTAGCTTCTGTCCGTCCACATAACATGTGCAGAAGCTCCATCCCCGTGCCTCGATTTCATATTCAGATTGACAATTCTTCCTAGTTATTCCTCTCCTCTTCCAGCAACGAGTTTCCAAAAATGCTTGGAGACATAACCAAATTGTTTTAAAAAGCTTCACAGGTTGAAACTGCCTCGTACATCCCAAAGGTTGAGTTTTATCGCTATCATCTGAGAAAGGTTGAGTTCTCCGTTGTGAATGTTGAACTGGCCATGATATATCTTCCTTAATGGGTTAGTCCATTTCATGGGAATCAATTGTTGAGTACGGCAATTTAAACACGGTGGTGAGGTCCTCCCTACAATGGATGGATTGGTGGTGGTTACCACCTAATGGGAAACACAGTGACCGGGTAGACACACAAGTGGACCAACTCTTTTCATATTTCGAGTTGCCATAACCCATCGTGTGCTTTTTCCCACTACGCATTCACCCCACGCAATGTAATATCGACATTATGGATGAGTCCGTTTATGTCATAATTTATCGATGAGTCCGTTTATGTTGATAATTTGTAACGTCCCACTCAAGTCGATATCACGAAAATAGAATCAAAGAAATTTTTGGAGGAGGTCATATTTTGTGGTTTTAAATTCCAGAATTCTTCAGTTCCTAAATAATATAGTACGCCAAAGAATCCATAACAACACCTTTACGTCCAAAAAAATGTTCTTTATATGACAAAGCGGATTAGATTTCCTCCGGTACTTTTGTTGCTGGCCTATCGTTTTAAAACTTGCAAAACTTTAAGGACATGAATCGATGTGCATGGCTTTGAGACAAGCTTAATAATTCCAGAGATTTATTGCATACTGTGTAGCCATGGAAAGGCACCTTCAAAAACATATAGTGAGGGAAACACAAAGACCCCAAAGCTTAGCTTGATAGCTGTTTGATGTAGGTTTGATTGAAGTCTCTTGAGAATTCTTTCGGATTTAACCCTATATTTAATTTTTTGATACCATATGGTCTTCTTAGAAGACATGTTTGAGCATACAACCTAGATGGGGTAGAAAACATCTTCCACCAAAGCATAAAAACTTCCTCCTTAATTAAATTGCTTGATATAATACCCTTGTTACATATCTAGTGAATTAACATATGTATATTCATGGTTCCTCAATAAACCATTAAGGAATCCTAACTTTCTTTAACAACAACAAATAAATATGACATTAACATGTTCTAAGCTTCAAATTTTAACTTCACCTTTACGGAGAACATTTTTTTTTTAAACCCGTAATTGAAATCCTACGGAGGTGGATTGGCCCATAAGAATTAGTGTTTGAACTTATTGTTTGATACCTTTGGTAACGAACCTCCTTATCCTACCCTATAATTTAGCTCCTAAGCTCCCATTCCATAAATGTTTATTTTGATCTATATTTAATCGTTAAGAAACAATACCACATAGTGTATCTTTAGCCTGCCCTTATATCATCATTAGTAATTCTGTAATAGACTCTGAAGTCATGATCAATTTAATTATAGAGTGCTTCTAGTATGGTCTTTTAACCTTATTGTGAAGGCTTATGTGTCAGATTTCTAGTAAACATGATTTAGTAGATGATTTTTAGTAAGCATGATTTAGTAGATGAAAACGGAACTAACCATAACATGCAACCTTTACTAATTTCCTTACCTACATAAATGATCTTAATTAAACTCTACTATCATGATCATCCATCATTATTATAGGTCTTGTTTCCATCATGCATAATGAATTGCTTAATTAAATACAAATCTTAGATCAGGCATTATACAAGTAACCTATCTCATAGACACACTAGGTACCGTTAGCAACCTGATGATATTCAAGTCAATTTCATAGGATATATTATAGACCCATATATGCATAACTAAAAGGATGTTACATTAATTCCCTATACTACATGCAAGAGCATCTAATTTCATTATGCATGACATAGACCATGGTGAACCTTTGATAATACTATGGGAGACATTCCTCCATAATTATTCCACATGCATGAAAACTTGCAAAACACTAAAGCATGCTACTCTTTGCTACCACTTTAAAGATAATCTTAATAACTTCGAAATGCATATGAGAGCACACGACAGTTACATGCATTATTGAATCATTCATTTTCTATAAAAGAGGAAATTATGTAATTCATATATCGTAATTGTAGGATTTAGCATCCTAATAATTTTGTTATTACACAAACCGATGTAATTCATTCAAACATTCTCATGGCGAGGAAACTTAAGCAATCATCTCATAGAAAAATTAGAATGATAACAGAGACTTAATAGAATCTTCTCACAAAAAACTTGGAACTATAACAGAGAGAGAGAGAGAGAGAGAGTAAGAATCATCATACAAACATCCCATGCATCTGAGACCAACTAAAACCTCTCTTGAAGGGAGGAGCACCATCACCCAACAATGAATCACCTTTTACTCACTTCGAGCCGAAGATCTTGCCAAGCATCAACTGCCCTCAATTGATCAATCACTGGGTATTTAATACCCTCTTTCATGATCTAGTTACCACTGTCGACGTCCTGCTTTTATGGATTTTTCCATTTTCCTACGTCTTTTTCGCAAAAGCTGATATTTATATCCCAGGAGGCTTTTCCTCATAAAATCTTGCCTTTGTTTCCCATGAAGCTTTTATGTCTGATGGACCTTTATCTCCCATCCATCCGATGGATATCCAATCCATCCAAATTTATCTACAATGTCATACAGAAGCTTATCAAGAAAGATTCATCTCTATTCCCATTCCTCATGGGATTTGGAAAGAATCTCCTCTCTCTTGGTGCTCCACCCTCTAAGTGATTTATTTTGTTAATTTATTAATAACACATTTTCTTTTCATAGTACATATCACCTAGCTTTCCTCATCTTAGGTTTAGAATAGTTTAACCCACAAAGGAGGGTATCACACCTATCTTCCCTCAACTTAGGTTTATAATAATTTAAAAAACAAGGGAGGATATCAAACCTAGCTTTAACTCAGCTTAGTTTTACAATAATTTAGCACACAAGAGAGGATATCTCTCCTAGTTGTAACTCGGCTTAGGTTTGCAATAATTTAGTACACAAGGGAGGGGTGTTAGAAAACTAAGGAAACACACATAATACAATTTCAAGTTAATATAAAAACAAACACCCAAATATGAAAATGCAACATTAAATAAGAAATCACACACTATAAAAAGTAAAACATACAGTACAAGTTCAAACAAACACACAATATACAAATTGGACTAAACACAAAACATGCAATTTCAAATAACTAATTGCAAATGATAAAATTTCAAGTCAATAAAAGAAAACGCTCAAATATTCTTATGTAGCTTTAAAAAAACACACACACACATAATATACAAATTAAAATCTACATTATGCTTACCCATTCAAATTCATAATTCATTACAACAAACACATGATTACAATTCCAAATTAGATAAAAATATTCATAAATAAACATTCATACAAGCATTCACATAAATATGAGATTTTAAATAAATAAACATACAAAATACTAGACCAAATAAGCAAACACAGTATATAAAATTTGGTGTCAAAATACAAAAGAAAATAATCATTATTAGGACCACCCACATATAGATATGAAATTTCAAAAAAGAAAACACACAATTCAACTAAACACACACACAAATTCAAAGTAGCATGGTACAGTATCAATTCAATATATGAAAATAAATACATAAATACATTAAATTATATATGTATACCCTTACCTAATTATATAAAATATAAATAATACAATATAAAAAGCTTTAAAAATCACTAAAAATTAAAACAAAACAAAAAAGAAGAAAAACCAATATGGATGGTCTATTAAGTATAACTATATTTAGTGTTTTTCAATGCATGGTGAAAGATTGTATAATTTATATTTTTGTAAAAAAAAAATATAGATTTTTTTTTTAATGTAAGTGTGTTATGAGTTAGATGTGAATGGGATAAGTGTTATAATATGAATGGATGATCATTGAAGTGTAATATGACATGCCTCAAATATAAATGTTGTAAAGTAAATGTATCTTTAAAAAAATATGTTTTGACGGTTATGAGTTTAAAGAAAAGTAATCAACACAAATAAAGATAACTACACTACTGAAAGAAAAATGGTGCCCCATGCTTCTTGAGAACTAAGAAGGAGTTTAACCCTTTCAATAATTTTTTTTTTATTATTAATAATTGTGTGCATAATTCTCTTATAGTATTTGAGAGAAGGAAAGAATAATATATAACTACATCAATATTTACTCTAAAAAAAACCCTTAAGCAAAACTAGGAGGTGAAATCCCTCCCGTAAATAAATTTTCATCCAATACCATATAAATATTAGAGAAAAATGTATAGTTTTAATAAGATATAATGAAAATTATCAATTTGTTTTGAATATTATCAATTTGTATTTTATATAAAAATAATAAATCTTTCTATCACATATTTAAATAATGAAAACAAATAGAAATCCACTTTCAAAAATGTATATTTTTACACCCAAAAGGGAAAAACCTACAGATTAAACAAAGAAAGAACACAATACACCGCAAGTCATGTTAGAAAAAACTAATGGGTTAAACTAATAAAGAAGAGGTTATACTAGAAAACCACAAAATAAACTAATACACAATAGATTAAACCCAAATACACAGCTATCAGAAGTCATTAAAAATCCAGTGACGCTTGAATTCATAGGGGATAACTTCTTGACGGAATGACGGAAAAATTATCTGTAATAAAAATTATTGAGGATGATTGAAAAAATAAAGAGGAGGAGGAGGAGGAGGACATCGAGAAGGAGGAGGGGGGGATTAGGAGGAGGGGGGGATGAGGAG
>APFE031655640.1:0-17976 GCA_000404065.3 Pinus taeda
ATAAGGAGTTGCAGCTAGCAAGTAAATAAAGCCATGTTTTCTTGGTTGAAAGGAGTATCAAGGCATCTATTTGGAGCAGCCTAGTTGTAGGAGGGCCACAAATAGCAAAAGAAGGGCCGCAAGCCCGTTTTAGGCTGGCTGAGTGCAAACAAAGTGGGTTGAGGGTTGTTAAGGTTTGCAACAACAAGATAAAGGAGGTTTGAAGGCTATTAGTTGCCCAGGAGAGTAGGCTTCAAGGTCTAAGTGTGCTACAACAAGGGAAAAAGGTGCTAATTGCATGTGTTGATGGAGGCAGAGGTCTAAGGAGAAGACCTAGTGCTAAAAGAAGATTGTTGGTGGTTGTTGCAAGCAAAGAAAACTAACAACAAGGTAAAGAAGATCACCGCAAAGGACAACAGTTAAGCAAACTGATTTATTAAGCAAAGGATTGTCTTAATATTTTTTTTGTTTGGGTAGGTGAGAGGCTAAGGGACTTGGAATCAACCTAAGTTACACGAAACGAGGAAACGGGTACGAGTTTTCGAAACGGGCACGGGTACGAAACGTGACCTCCCCAAATTTTGGAAATGGGGAAACACAATATATATATATATATATGTATATTAGGACATTTAAGAAATATGTGAAATCATAAAGCATATATGATACATTCTAATTTATTACATTAGGATTAAATTGTCAATTGTCAATGCATAAACTATAAGTCTCTAAATTTACATCACATTTACTCATGAATGATCACATAATGAAAATAGCAATATCAAAAATCAGCCACGAGAAATTTCTAACTTCTTGTCTCATGCTTGATTAGGAGTTTCCTCCTACATAGTCGAACGACCTCAGTGCTCTTGATTAAATACAAGTTCTATACCCTAGTACCCTACGTGCTCTTGATCACTGGGAGTCGCCCTTGCATAGAGGGCTTGGTTCTCTTGATTAAATACAAGTTCCATACCCTAGTACATGACAAAATCCAATGGAAACATTGTAATCCCCCCAATCTAGAAATCCTGAAAAACAAATAAGTTTGTTGCATTTTGAGTTAGATCTAAAATTCTACTTTCTCCATATGAAATCCAATGAGGGTGAAACCAGTCAAACATCCTGAGTCATTTCATGGTAATGTTAGAAATTTTAGTAAAAGTGACATTATCCTTTATTACTTTTAGAATTTAACATTACTATGAACTACATATCAACACTAGGGCCATGGGCTTGAACATAAGGCTGCCCCACTCAGAGGCATCTAGAAGCATCCAGAAGATATTTTAGTCGCCCAATAAAAAATTAGAAGCGAAAATGTAAAAGAAAAATACAAGAAAAAGTCAAGTTAGAAGAGGAAACTCCACCGTATGGCCTGGAAACGCGTTTCCGACTGTACTGGCCACATTTCCTCCTCGAGAAATGGGCCAGTACGACCGGAAACGCGTTTCCACGCTGTACGGTACGAGTTTCCTCGTTTGCGTTTCATTTCCGGCTAGAAACGGACCCTTCTCCAACGCTTCCTGCAACTTAGGAATCAACGCTAGGTTATTGGTCAAAGGATTGAACTATATTTTGGCATTGTATTGGGGATTCTAAAGGGCCATGATCCCAGTACGAAAACCTTAAGGTTTTCTTATTGATGGACTAAAAAGGAACAAGTTTTGGTCCATAAGTTCTTTTGTATTAAATTGATCTCATTGTTGTTATATTTCTGCTATGCAAGTCTTTTTGAAGTTAGGCACTGCTAGTGTGTTTATGTTCCTAGTTAAGGCATAGACCAGACGTAGGGTGTTGGAAATATTAAGAGGTGGGGTGAATCAATATTTCTTTTACAATTGTTAATTTATGCCAGTTAAGATCACTTAAAAAACAAAACACAAAATGAACAACAAATAAATATTTTTATTAATCATAATACCGAGGACTCCAATCCTTTTTTACAATAATTCAAGTTTTGATTAGTACAATCACACTTTAGGGCTCCAATCCTAGATGAAGACTTCAATCTTCAATTCAACCAGGCTTCAACCTATACTTCACCGAGCACCAACTTGGTCAACTTGAGGACTCCAATCCTCTAGGGATCCAACCCTTTATTCTGGCTTAGGCTCCAACATGGTCTTCGTGAGGACTCCAATTCTCTAGTTCTCCAACCCTTTGCTTCAATTCTTCAAGATAGGTTCAATGGCTTTTGTCAAGGCTCCCAATATCTTCTGCAGCAAGCCCTGACAATGTCTTCAACAATTCCATCAATTAATCTTCAAAACACTTTTGTTCATCAATGATAACTTTAGTAAGTGTCACGAATACTCTTCATGATGCCCAATCAATCTTCTCCAAAGTTAATCCATTAGGGCTTTCAATTATGCTTCACGATCTCCAAGAATGCCTTTAAGGACTTGCTTCTACATGTGTCTCCAATAGGCAATAAAAGCTTCTATATGGCTCTCCAAGGTGTGCTCCAACAATCCTTTAGGATGTCTTCACTAAACTTCTTCAAAATACTCTCCAAGATCTCCAAGGTTCCAAAGCTCCAAAAATAGATTTCAAAGCTGTTGAAGAAACTTTCAGAGGTCTAGTTGCTTGCTTCAATAAATCCTCGATAATGGTGTCTCCAAAATGAGTTCAAGGATGCCTTGTAATGATCCTTCAACAAGTCTCCTAAGGTTGCTCCAACACGGGTTTTAGATACAATCCCAGGTTTTCAATAAGTCTCAACAAGCTTCAAACTATGCTTGGTTCTACAAGGCTTCAACAATGCTTCAAGATGTCTTACTAGTGTTTATGACACTGTTCCATCGTCCAAGGTCCGCACTTAATACTGTTACTTGAAGAAAGACTTTGTTGTAGACTAATAACAAAGATTTGAATCAAATTCAATTTCTAATAACACTGTCTGCAAAGAAGATCTGTAAAGAGAATCTCAATGTTGTGACTTCAAGAAGGTGTCACTATAGATCCAAATTTGTTTTCAAACGTGGCACCACAGATCCAAGAAATTTCATCACAGGTTTGATTTGCTTGTCTTTTGATGAATGGCCACAGGTTTGAAGTGTTTCCTCAGATCCGAGCTGCCTGTCTTTTGATGAATGTGCACAAGTCTGAGTCAGCTGTCTCCATAGGTTACAGGTGTGATTATTCCACTGGTTAGGGCACCCAACAGACTTGTTCAACCCTCCAATTCTACTTCAATTGTGCATTAGATGTCCATGATCTTCCCTTCTTAATCTCATGCTCCCACACGTTGGTGCCTAAGCTAATTTCTAGCCCTAAAATGGGCCTCATGACACCCTTCTATGGCATTGAACAAGGCTTAGGCCTTTTGCAATTAGCCCAACAAACTTCGGCCTCTAAACGATTGTCAAACCATGTACAAATAGCCCAGAATTACCTTTAACTCATGCGGCCTGCCTCTGCTCCTACTTAGACTTGCCAAAGTCACAAAAAATATCCACAAATTATCGTCAAACTTACTCGGCCTTGTCTTTGTTGAGTTGTGGCTGCCTCAAATGATGTATTTAATGCAATGATGCACTTTGGAGTTTGGACATGCTCTGCTCTTCACTTTCTTTTTATCTATGTGTTTGCTATGCGATGCTATAGGTCTGAGTCTGCTTTTAGTTCCTTTTTGTGTATGCCCTTCGAATCACACTACACCAATTAGAGTTTAAACATATATTTATACTAATTTGATTTTGTTTGAATAGTCATGTCCCTTGGGACGGAGGGTTGACTTGAACCTCTGTAGGTTGACTTGTGTATTAGACGACTATGTTTTTTATTTTATTTGAGAAACTGACCTGTGCATATATCATAAGGTTGCTACAAGTGGTGAGAGCTTAAGGTATCTTTAATTAGGGCTTAAAGCATCTTTGTTCATTAGGATTTGCATGCACTTATCATGCTTTATTCTTCATTCATTATTGCGCCTTGCCACCATAGGATATCTTAGGGGCTTAGGATTTCCAAACACTTTAAGGCTTTATGATTTTTCATCTAGGACAAAAATGCACTTAAGTCATCGTCCATACATCAAAGACTTTATTCATGTTAGGGTATACTTCAACTAGGTTATGCCTCAACTTGGGTATGCATCAAAGGTTTGTCATGTGTATTAACAACTAGGGTTTAACATTATGACTTAGAGCTTCAAACAATTTAGGGTTAGGGTTTTGCAAGCTAGGGTATAAACAACTAGGGTTTACATTAATTTAGGGCTAGCATTTCTAAGGCATGCAGTTTAGGGTTTCAGCATCTTCAACAAGGGTTACGGTTTCATCTTCTTCAACAAGAGTTTCATGCACTATTAGCATTTAGCAAATATATCTAGGGTTGGCCAATAAGGCTAGGGTTTCGTCATATGGCTTCATTAATGCATTTGGTACGCAGAGTTGTCATCTTCAACGATGCTAGGGTTTCCTCCTTGGCACCTAAGGTTTGCAATCGACACCTAGGGTTTCATCTAGGGCATGCTTCAACAGTGCACTTAGGATGCCACTTTATTGGCATCAATGACAACTTTATCCATCATATGGTGCATGGAATTCTAACAACAAAGGGGTAGGGGGTTTCCAATGTGGACACACAAACCCCAGTTGTCAAACAATCAACTTCTCATGACCTTAAAGCACACATATAGGGGTTTCAAAAAGCCATGTCTAAACTCCAATGTGGACATTTTTGTCCTCCACAAATGAACAACTGGATTCTTCAAACATCATCCAAAGTGTACAAGTAGTTTTCTAATCTTCTTTGCGTGCAGACATGTAGGCTGGCCTAATATTTGGGGATAGAATAAGCTCTCCAATTCTCTCATATCTAACCAAAATTTAATCATATTGGAGTTGGCCCGTAGGTCATATAGGGCTGCCAAAGATCTACTCGCACTTCAATCATGCATTTTAAGGCCGGCTTGTGCAAAGATATTAATGCGATTTGTAGATGAAGTCGACTATATAGGTCAATCTTAATATCTATTCTCTTCATCACAAGGTGCATTTGGCACTCTGTTCTACAACATCTATTTGAGGTCAGTTTGCACTTTTTTTTGTCTTCACCTTGTTTCAGACTGTTTCTCAACCCAACAACCTCCTTCAAGAGACCTTACCAAACATAGCAAAAAATATACCAGCATTGTCAACCATTGTTGTTTGCTCTTGACTTAAGCAGCTTAAGGTCATAGACTCATAGTAGTAAAGAAACTACTTTGTTGCAGAATCCACACAATTTAATAGTAGTAGATCAGTTGTAGATTTCATTTTAAGGTTAATGTCAAATGACAATGTTGGGTACTGGATGAGCATTCACTGCCTTAGGACATGATTTCAATGTAACCTCTTCATCCCGTAAATATATATATATAGTGTTGTTTAGCAACTCATTTAAGAAAGGGCAGGCAAGAGTTTCAGTTCTCCAAAACTATACAGCAACATCTATCACAATGGCAACTATATCTGTAGTGTCTATTTCAGAGTCTGGACCAAGAAATTCTATTTTGAAATTATTTTAAGGTGCTGTATATGTGATTTTCCCTTAGTATTGGATCTATGTCTCCAATTTGCACATTTATGTGACCTTCCATTTCATGCTGGTCTGGTCAATAGTCCTGCATTTTTAGTAGAAGTGCTTTATTTGCTTGCTTGAACCCTACAATTTTATCATCAACTGAATGATTCTCCAACAAAGGTGGCGCCGTAGACTTAGATACGACAATCAGGCTGCTTATGAAGCGTGCCCAGGCATGTAAGATTAAGGTATGGTAGACATTCTGTTTGGTGGACAGAATTAGAGCTTGGCTGGAATGTTGCTTCTTTGCCAACAAAACTAATGATGTTTATCCTTGTCAATGATTGATGCCATTCCCTTATAAACAAACCATCATCAATGCCTTCCTCCCTACAACATGTAAAATCACAACCAAACAAGTCTCCATTCTTATTGTGTCTTACTAGGACACTGGTTAGTTGGATATAATTTGTAGGAGATGACAACAATGTTTCAGAATAAAGTATGTATAGAATGAACCATTGCCCAGACTACATTGTAACCCAAGTAACCAAATCTATCAATGCAAAGATCAACATTGCCAATATTTTGCAGTTTGCTCCATCTAGAATTGAAAGCATATTGTTGATCTGCAAATGGAGTATGTTATGTAACCTGATGACTCTTCGAAGTGAGTTGATGATATGGCAATTTAGTACAACAGAGATGGGAAGCTGACATACTCAAGGTTAGCTCTTTAATGACCGATTTTAACTTCTTTCTTGACCTGTTGATGGCAAGCTTCTATGCTGCATCATCTATTCCTTTTTTTTTAATTATTCCAAAAAGGTATTTTGAGGACTCCTATAGTTCCCCTAGACATTGATGTGTAACATCTAGCTTCAACTTGGAGAGAAGTGTCATTCTTGGAGGTGCTTGAGAACCTTAGAATCTCATCATCCAAGAACAAAATCTGCATGCAATAAATATGTCCTTGTGTGACCAGCTTTGAGGTTAAGGTTTTTGTCATTGTGTTTGTCATAAAACTGACCTTCTTCCCTAAGATTTGAGATGCACATCTTGTTACAACTTTCACTGCTAATATGTGCTTCCATCACCAAGGGTTTTCCAAATGGTTTCTCAAAATATTGACTGCTCGTAGGCAATTTTCAGCAAGTTAAGATTGCTGCTATTTCACTTCTAAAAGATCTTCATGTATATGTTTGGCATCAATAGCTTAATCTCTAGGGCAATTTGAGCTGTTTTGGTCAGTTTGTGTGCGTAAATCTGCCCCTGGAGTAGAAAATCCATCATTAGTTTATACGAGGCTATAGGTGCCCCTAATCATCCCATAACTGCCACCAAAATGTGTTTGTGAATGTCTGTCCTCAAAATCTGTCTTCAAATATAATTCCAAGCTGCCAGCAGTTCTCTTATATTCATCTTCTAGGGGACCAGGGCTGTAGTCTCTCACATGAAGTTTGTCAAGAAACGGCCCCTCATTGTGATACTAGTCATAAAAAACTGGTGTCCCACCGAAACATATTATATATGGCTTTTCCCCATTCTGTTTTAGGTGCACAAATAGATAAGGGCACATATGGTCATCAAAATTGTTCTCTTCCGGGTCAGTAGTACCTTTAGTGGATCCAACAACATTGTCTTCATGGGGAGCCAAGACATCTTGCTTTAAGGATGTTTCATCTCTATCAAGACCCTTGTCATCATCTTTTTCGCAAAGTTTTTCCATAATGTTTTGATCCAAAATCCCCTTTTTGATCAGCGTCATCTACATTATAACCAGAGTCTTCAAAAGGATTATAGGCTGCCCTTGCTGCAGATTTGTGGCAATTATATCTTCTACACTGTCTTTCTGGTGGTGTTCATAAGTGTCTTCTTCAAGTTCAACAATGTCTTTATCTCCATTATTGCTGCCATAAAATTTTCTTTTGAGACAACAGAGACATCATTAATGGGTCCAACAACATTGTCTTAATGGGGAGCCAAGACATCTTGCTCTAAAGATGTTTCATCTCCATCAAGACTCTTGTTATGTTCATTTTCACCAAGTCGTTCCATAATGTTCTGATCCAAAATCCCCTTTTGATCATTTCCATCTACATTATCACCACAGTCTTCAAAAGGATTATGCGGCTGCCCTTACTGCAGATTTGTGGCAGTTATCTCTGGCACACTGTGTTTTTGGTGGTGTTCATTCGTGTCTTCTTCAAATTCAACAATATCTTTATCTCCATTATTGCTATCACAATTTTTTTCTTTTGAAAGAACAATGTCATGATTACATTTTGGAAGAAACCACAATCTTTCTCTTTTATCCAAAGTGTCCTTTCTTTCAAGGAAGTTAGATGGACCTTTGTTTAGATTACATTGATGGTTATCTATGAAAAACATGAACAAAAGGTCCATTTCCATTTTTAACCCCCATAAAACTTGCACATAAAAATATAAATTTGAACATAAATGCAATTTGTACCCTTTTTACAATGGAGTTAAAAGGAGTTGTCAATGTGAGATGTCAAATGCAGTTGAAATACAATAAAGTAGGCAAGACTTTCAGCGCTCCAAAGCTATACAACAACATTTATCACAATGGCAGCTATATCTTTAATGCCTATTTTAGAATTTGGACCAAGAACTTCTTTTTTGGAATTATTTAAATGTGCTATAGATGTGATTTAGCCTTTGTTCTGATCCAAAATCCCCGTTTGATCAGCCTCATCTACATTATAACCAGTGTTCAAAAGGATATTGGGACTGCCCTTACTGTAGATTTGCGGAAATTATCTCTTCCACAGTCTTTGTGGTGGTGTTAATTTGTATCTTCTTCAAGTTCAACAATGTCTTTATCTCCATTATTTCTGCCAGAAATTTCTTCTTTCGAGACAACACATGCAACATTAGTGGATCCAATAACATTGTCTTCATGGGAGTCAAGACATCTTGCTCTAAGGATGTTTCATCTCCATCAAGACCCTTGTTATCTTCATTTTCACAAAGTTGTTCCATCATGTTCTGATCCAAAATATCCTTTTGATCAGCCCTCATCTACATTATAACCACATTCTTCAAAAGGATTATGGGCCTGCTGCCCTTGTTGGAGATTTGTGGAAATTATCTTTGGGACAGTCTTGGTGGTCGTGTTCATTTGTGTCTTCTTCAAATTCAACAATGTCTTTACTTCCATTGTTGCTGTCACAAAAATTGTCTTTTGAGACAACAGAAACATCATTACATTACGTTTAGCTTCAATCACTTTGATTATTATCTATTAAAAACATGAACAAAAGGTCCATTTCCATCTTTAACCCCCATACAACTTCCACATGAAAATTTAAAGTTGAATATAAATGCAGTTTTTACCAATTTTACAATGGAGTAAAAAGGAGTTGACAAGGTGAGATGTCAAATGCCATTGATGTACAAAACGGCAGGCAAGAATTTTAGTGCTCCAAAACTATACAACTACATTTATCATAATGGTAACTATATCTTTAACATTTATTTCAGAATTTTGGACCAAGAACATTTATTGGAATTATTTAAATGTGCTATATATGTGATTTGCCCTTAATATTGAATCTATGTCTCCAATTGGTGTAGTTCTGCGACCTTCCATTCCCTATAGGTTTGGTCAATAGTCTTGCATTTTTAGAAGTTGAATTGGTTCATATGTCTGCTTGAATCCAAAAAATTAGAATCAACTGGATGATTCTACAACGAATGCCATGTTGTAGACTCATATTAACAATATCACTTAAAACATAACCATGCGATATCTAATTTATGAAGGAATCGTTCCCATGCATGTAAAATTAAGATACGGTGGACATTTTGTTTGGTGGATAGATATTAGAGTCTGGCTGGAATGTTGCTTCATAACCAACAACTGTAAATAGCAAATCCACCGAAGATCGTTCTTGGCAATGATGGGTGCTATACCCTTATAAACCAACCAATGTCAATACCTTCCTCCCATACAAGTTGTCGCTCTTATTGAGTTTCATTGGTGTTGATGTTTGTAACTTGGGTAGGTACTTTTGGACAGGAAGAAGTGTATATAGGTGTGCAATAGTCGCCCAAAGTTTCCTTAGGACACTTGAGCTACTTGCTCAAGTGTGAGCAAGTTGTTTATGTAACTTAGCCTAAATCTAACTTTGGAAATGCACATAATTAGAGTTTGGCTAGAATGTTGTTTCATTACCAACAATTGTAAACAACAAATCCACCAAAGATAGTTCTTGGCAATGGTTGGTGTCATACCTTTATAAATCGACTAGCATCAATACCCTCCCCCCAACAACATCTCAAAATAGAACTATACAATTGCCATTCCTAGAGTCTTAATGGTGTTGATGTTTGTAACTTGGGTAGGTACTTTTGCATAGGCCTAAGTTTTTATACGCGTACAAAAGTCGCCCAAAGTCTCCTTATGACACTTGAGCTACTTGCTCAAGTGTGAGCAAGTTGTTTATGTAGCTTATCCTAAATCTAATTTAGGAAAAACACATAATTAATTATGGTGGCTATTGAGCCATTAATCTCATTCATTGATCTTAAGTGAGGTGAGATATAATGTCAATCTTCAATCACTTTGGAGATTAGGGTTAGGATTTAACTGAATGTTATAAAAGCAAGACAAAGTAGAGGAGAAAGACACCATACAATAGTACAAGACATTGAGAGAGACGTTCAGTGGTAAGTGGAGGACTTCCATTTTACTGTGTTGGGTTCGAGTAAAGTGTAAAAGTGCAACATGAAAGATTGAGATTAGTGAAGGAGATTGAGGACAGATCCAGATTATGATGTAATTTTGTTTGCTTTAGTTTGGCCATTATCCCAACATGGCAACTCAAGTAGGTTTTGATTGAGTTATTAATGAAGAACCGATTTTGTTGGGCATGTCATATGTGATTGAGATTGATGTAATTTTGCTTCTTTCAATTGTGTAACGAATCTAGTTGTGCATTTATTTAGTAGATCTGTAATCTACTAGGTTAATAAAGTGATGGGTGCTAGGTCCACGAGAAATTTAACATGGTATCAAAGTTTGAAACTCTGAGAATTGATCTTTGAATCATGTAGGAAGCTAGCTTTGTATAGGGACATTGGAGCCATGCTTGACTTTGATCATATGAGTCCTAAAACTTTTTCAGGCCAACAAGGTCTTGTAGAGGTTGTATGACATATGACAACTGAATAGGGTTTGCCAATTTAGTGGATCACCATTTGAAGTGGCTGACAAGCCAACTGCCAGCCAACCCACCTAGTTGTCCATAACAAGGGAGTAGTTTGCAAGCATAGACCGAAGGTCGACCAACAGTAGGGCACAGGCATATAAGTAAAAGGTTGAGGCGCAACCATTATAGCAGAATCATGCACGGATTACAGACAAGGTGAGGTCACTTTGTACCTAGGGACAAAAGAAGCTCATGCTGTGGGAGTGTGTAGTTTCCAAATGGAAGAAGTGTTGAGGGTGTGGAGCACCAACAATCGGGAAAGAACACGATAGAGACGGGTGATAGGCCTTGGGATGTGAGGCAGAGTGGTCAATTGACGACATAAGGCAGTGATAGAGGAGATTGCCATGGATGCACATGTGGGCAGAAAACAAGCAACCAAGAGTAGAATTGGAGTTGTTGCTTGAGGTCTGGTTAGTGACAATCAAAACAAACCCTTGTAAAGGAGAACAATCGTTGGTAGCATAGGCTAAGTTGAGGATAGGCCAATAGGAAGTAGTGTCGAGGTTAAGCAATTAATCAAAGTTGTGGGTGGAATCAACAACAATAGTTGATAGTAAGCTCCAGGAGCACTGGCACCATGTGAGACAACTGCCTAGCCAGTTGCAGGACTAATATGAGTAGGGTAGGGGACCACTACTATAGGACTGTAAAGGAAATGTGTGCTGTAACAACTAATCTAGGATCTGCATGCAACCACCAAAAAGTTGCAGGTAACAATAGTTGCAGACTTGGGTAACAAGGTAGAGGTGTGGTCGAGGCCCTGCAAGAATTTGAGAGGCTAGTTGAAGAAATAATAGAAAAAAATAACAATGGCAACATGATTAGTGGAGGTCATCTCTCAAAAGGACAAAGAGAGATTGTATTAGTCAAGGGATTGACGACAAATTTGGGTGCCTATAATGTTGGAAAATGTAACTAGGTTCGGTCTTCATAATTATGTTTGATGTAAAAACAAAAAGAAGAAAAATAAATTCTTACTTTTCAAGCATGGGTTTCATGCTCAAGTCAAATGATTATTTTAATGAAGCATGTTCTTCACCCTTCTAGGGTTTATTGAGTGAAAAGAATATTTGTCATGAGTTAAACTATTGTACTAGAGTCAAGTCCCATTTGCAATTTTGAAAGAAGTAAGAAAAGGAATTTTATTTGTGTCAAAATAGTCATTTTTGTCCCCACATGACCAAGTCGTCCCTAGCTGGACAAGTCGGCCTTGGAAGGGACCCATTCAACCTCCTGGATTTTTATAAATATAGTGCAACTCGTCCTCATTTGGATGATCATCGTCAATTTCGATTTTTGTGCCAAGAAGAGAGAAAATCAATGAAAGACTAGAAGAACAACGAAAGTCAAAGGAGAGAGAGCAAAGGTCAAAGAAGAGGAAATTCTCTCATGTGCGAAGTTTTTGCCCTAGTTTCTATGACATGTGTGAAGGTACAAGTCTTTTGTAGGGGTCGAAATATTTTAGAAGTACTGCAAGTCCTAAAATCTAAGTTTGACCAAGATTTGAAGAGGTTTGACTATTGTTGACTGGTGAAGGAGGGCTGGCTTGGGTCTTGGACTTCTAACTTTGATCTAATTCTATAAGAAGAGAAGATTCATTGGGTTTTTCCCTTAGCTTGGAGCCTACTTGTGTTCATTGTCTTTTTATGATCTTCATGGTTTATGGTTTTGGTAATTATTTGATGAAAAGAACGTAATAAAAATAATAAGAAGCTAACACATATTCACAAGCAATTATCAAGTAAAGAGAAATCAACTCTAATTGTTGTCTTATAGATTTTTCGACATGGTATCAGAGCTAAGGTGAGGAGAAGGAAGCTTGAAGATCACTCTTGTTGGCATAAATGGAAGACATTTCTACAAAGCTACTTGGAGGACATCATTTGCATAGGGAACAATGAAAGGAAAGAAGACCCAAGGACCATCATTCTTGAAGGACTACTACATCAACTATCCATATCTCTCTCTATCATTGAAGGTTCTTGGTTACTTATCATCATTTTGAAGAAGATCATCATCTTACCAATCTCTCTCTTCTTGGAAGCTCTTTGATCATCCCTTATTGTTGGATGACATATCTATAGAAGTCATCAATCAAGGAACATCAAATATTCTTGGGAACATCATCCATACGTGTGAAGGTACAAGTCTGTTGTAGGGGCCAAAATATTTTAGAAGTGCTACAGGTCGTAAAATCTAAGTTTGACCAAGATTTAAAGAGGTTTGACTATTTTTGACTTGGTGAAGGAGTGTTGGCTTGGGTCTTGTGGGAGGTATTGGTCTTGGAATTTGGGTCTTGGATTTCTCACTTTGATCTAATTCTATAAGAAGAGAAGATTCATTGGGTTTCCCCTTTGTGGGGTTTTGCCTTAGCTTGGAGCCTGCTTGTGTTCATTGTCTTTTTATGATCTTCATGGTTTATAGTTTTGGTAATTGTTTGATGAAAAGAACATAATAAAAATAAAATGAAGCTAACACATATTCACAAGTAATTATCAAGAGAAATCAACTCTAAATGTTGTCTTATAGATTTCTCAACATGGTATTAGAGCTAAGGTGAGGAGAAGGCAGCTTGAAGATCACTCTTGTTGGCATAAATGGAAGACATTTCTACAAAGCTACTTTGGAGGACATCATTTGCATAGGGAAAAATGAAGGGAAAGGACCTAAGGACCATCATTCTTGAAGGACTACTACATCAACTATCCATATCTCTCTCTATCAGTGAAGGCTCTTGGTTACTTATCATCATTTTGAAGAAGATCCTCATCTTACCAATCTCTCTCTTCTTGGAAGCTCTTTGAACATCCACTTATTTTTGGATGACATCTCTATAGAAGTCATCAATCAAGGAACATCAAAGATTCTTGCGAACATCATCCACACTCTTGGAAGTATCATCATTGAAGCAATTTGAGGTTACTATTGTACTAGTCCAAGATTGCTTGGGAGCGGGAATGGAAGTGGGGAGTGACATTTTCAGAAGCTCCTTGTTCAGGAGAGAATCAAGAACGAATTTTTATATATTTTGATGTGTATATGTCAACAAAAGCATGTAGAATGCTGAATTAGATATAAAAAGCATAAAAACATGGATTGAACCAGATACATCAATCATCTAGAGGTTATAATCTTCATCAACTACGTCCACAAGTTAGTAACATACAACATATTGAGTCTCATGATTCATCAATCTTGAAGTTTCAAGCTTTTGAAATTCGTAATATAACATTTATCATCATTGATCACTAAAGCTGTAACTTGTACTTGTAACCATTATATGCCTCTCAATATTTTGAGAATGTAGGACTTTTCTTGTATCTGCTGAAGAGATGAAGTTGCCTACTTTTGAAGCTTCTCATTAAGAGCAGGTGAGCATGCTAATCATGTTGATATTTGTATGGATGTCTGCATTTGAATCTTTGATTTTAAATATTTAACAAGTTTTTGTTCTGCCTTGAGGAAAGCTTGCAGTCGGGTTCTACAACAAAGATTGTTGACTCTATATTGGCGCTGAAGGCTTATTATGAATAGAAACAGTGTGGAGGAAATGGCTCTTGGAAATATGCAGGCCGTTTGAGGTCCCCCATGGTTCTACGAAACACAGGAAATTTCCTTCAACACTCAACTCCTTGTGTGACTGTAAGGGACCCTGAAATTCAACCAAACCCATCAATTAGAAACATGGATGGGGGAGAAAAATGACTCGATGACATCTTTCAATCTAAAGGTTCAATTAATGTGTGGTTATTGAGTTGATTTCATCATGCTCAAGTTCTAGAAACTATTCATGCTTGAAAATTAAAAATTATTTGCTTTAACATCCCTAACCACATGCTATGGTTGACAGACGTAATGGGAGCTTCATTAAAGCGGTTTGCTTTAGAAATAACAAATGAAAAGGAAAATGTTGATCGGAACCTTGTTGAAGCCATACAAACTGCTGCACCGGTATGCAAATATCATACCTATGCTTTTGCACTAATCCTACTCGATTAAGCACAAAACATTCTAAATGCAAAATTCGCTTCAGAACCCTAGTTTTGTTCAGTCATACATATTAGATATGAAAATTTTCTCTAAGCATATTGAACACTAGGTCTTCAAGAGTTCATGCTTTTAACTCTTTGTTGCTGTGCGGCAGGGTTCGATGCAAGCATTCATGAATCTTATCATTGCAATTTTTGCGGAGAATAGACAAGATAAATTTTCCGTGGTGAGCATCAATTGCCCTCGATGCAAAATGAAATACAAATTATCTGATTGCACTATATCCATAGGTTTCATGAGTAATATCTATTATCTAGCTCCCTCATAGGGAAATGATAGGGAAATGACTTAACACATTGCTTGAAGTAAAAAAGTATCAACCATAAATACATGCTATAGAGATTCCATCGGCAATTTTCGTCTTATGTTAACTCTAATTTGCTCTGAAGATTCAGAAAAGTCAGGATCAAGACAATTATTTCCTTTCGGATTCCCCAGACAAGAAAAATGGTGACTTTCAAAGTCAGGATCTAAAACCTTTGCATATCAGTCAGGAACATCAAAGAAAAGAAGTTAAGGTTAGTAATATTTTAACTTTTCACTAAACATAATAAAATGTTGATGCTGTGCAGGGAAATAAAAAATGTAAACAAAATGTAACACAGCACTAAATAAATTCAGTCTCCATTTGATTCAGTATAATGAGGACTATTGTTTGATGAAGAAATGCATATGTGATTTGTAGAACATTTTTTTGCCAATCTAGGAAGACTATCCTACCATGTTTGCATTGCGTTTGTTTCCATGATGATGAGATAACCAGCGTAGCTTCAAGCCTGATTACTAGTATCCCATGTGAAACTCATCCCAACATCTCCCTGCTGCCCTAGAGTAGGCTAGTAGGAAACATGTTAAAGACTTGTATCTTACATGTGCAGTCACAGAGTATGCAATCAGGGAGCACCGGTTTTCCTAAATATGCAGTCAGATCACAATTTTTTCTGATTCTGTTTGAAATAATGAAACTAAATCACTCGAATACTGCTTTTGCTGTACTAAAGCAAACTCGTTTATCATTTTGTGATCCACGACTGTCTCATTATTGATTACCATCTTTTAGAAACTTCACAATGCTCATTTTATTAAACAATGGATATGATTTTCAGGACATAAGAGACATACTTAGAGCACGGGAAGATGTACAAGTGTTACAGCCAGAGTGGCGAAGGGATTTAGAATTGCTTCGTAAGTTAAAACCAGACACTTCCACACCTCGACATTTAATAGGGGATTATTATTTTCTTTAATGTTCGAACTTGATAAGCTTTACATTTGTTTTGTTGTGCATTGCTAACTGAGCAATCTATTATAAGGAATGACACTGACTTCTTTCTTTCTAAACATTATTTTAACAGATAACCAGGTCACAAGAATTTCTAATGCTGCTAGTGGGTATCACAGAGTTCTGCAAGAAAACGAGATCCTTTATAATAGCCCTACTAAAGGTATCATATTTACTGTTTTCTTGGGGCTTAGGGAGCATAAGTGTATACTGCAGAATCAAATCCCATTTTGGAGGTCAATCTGATGCTCAGTGCAGTGGGGATTTATTGGGGAAGATGGGTCCCTCCTTGTCAATACATCCAAAATGGGCAAAGATGTACAGAAGATATTCAATTTTAATAAGGTTTTCAGTACCATCTGCAACACAAGGTACTGATTAAAGAGTCTTTTGATCTGGTCTTCTAACATAATTTGCATACAATTACTAACTTGTTATTGTCCAAGAAATGGCAGAGGAAATTTACATGGATACATAGCCATTGATCCGATATGTAATCCAAAATAGGCAAAGATGTAAAGAGGATATCCAATTGCCGTAAGGTTTTTGGGCCATCTGCTACACAAGGTACTACTTAAAGAGTCTTTTGATCTCGTCTTCTGATATAATTTGTATACAATTACTAACTTGTGTTTGTCCATGAAATGGCAGAGGATATTTGCATGGATACACAACCATTGATCCGATCTGTAATGGATGGTTACAATGTCTACATTTTTGCATATGGTCAAACAGGATATGGAAAGACCCACACCATGGTCAGTGTATTTCCCAAAAATATATATCTAATTTGCTTATCTTAACTAATAGATTAATTTTTAGATCTTTCTCAAAAATATATCTCTAAAGATGAGAAAGCAGCTTCTGGTTATTAACTAATAGATTAATTTTTAGATCTTTCTCATCTTTAGAAAGATCTGGCCTGACATCTGGCCTGACATTTTGGACTTCAACTTCTTAAAATTCAGAGCGGTCCAACTGGTGCTTCTGAAAAGGATCAGTGACCTGTTCGAGTTATCTCAAATCATTGCTTTTATGGTTTTCCAGCTCCAAATGGACGTGCTTAGCGAAGTTGCAGGACAACATTTTTGTTTTTATGGCTTTCCAGCTGCAAATGCACACCACCTGATGAGCAGTCGATGAAGGTGGGAAAACGAAGGTTGTAATAACCTGCGATTTGCCCTTGTGGACATTTTATTGTTATCTCGGTAAACCAGTATAAATTGATGTGCCAGCTTTTCTCATGAACCATCACGTAGGTTTATCCTTCCTTTTTCTAGAGGAAATCAAGGTTAAAAGAAAAATATAAATTGGAAAAGTGTAAATCGATGTTAAAGAAAGTCCACTTTAAATTCCTTGTAAACCAAGGAACAGTGCTTACAGTTTATTACTTGCAATGTGCACCAACAACACTTTTCTTAGTGTAATTTAATTATTATATTGGTTTTCAGGGTAAAGGCTACTTGTGAAGAACTGGATTAATATATAGAACAATGAGAAGCCATCCTAGTTGGGGCATGATATTTCTCATAATTCAAGGTCACATGTCATTTCCCATGGTAAATTCAAGGTCACATGTCATTTCCGAGTAAATTCATGGTCACATGTCATCCGTTGTGGTGACCAGCATGTTCAAGAGGGCAGTGTTACATGAAGACCAAATAGTGGCAGTGAAGGAACATGAGGTAAAAGAAATTCAGTGTCATTCCGAGTAAATTCATGGTCACATGTCATTTCCTATGTGGTGACCAGCATGTTCAATGTCATTTCCTATGTGGTGACCAGCATGTTCAAGGGGGCAGTGTTACATGAAGACCAAACAGTAGCAGTGAAGGAACAGAGGTAAAATAAATTTAGTGTCACCGAATAGTGGCAATAAAGGAATAGAGGTAAAAGAAATGCAGGGACAGACAA
>APFE031655645.1:4952-17965 GCA_000404065.3 Pinus taeda
GTATTTAAATATCTTGGAATGTGTTGATATTCTATGTAATCAAATTCTCGTTCCAAGAGATGGACTCTCAAAAATAATTGTAATAATACTGGATTTCTAATGGCATAAACTCGATTAAGCTGTAATACAACGAGTTACGAATCTAAATTAACAATCAAACTTCGAATTCCAAATGAGATGGATTCAGGTAATAATTCAATCACTGCACTATATTCTGCAATGTTGTTCGTTGTTTGACCGAGGCTTACCCCGCGCATAGATACTAACTCGCCAGAGGGTGAATAGATAACCCAGGCTGTGGAAGAGATGTTCTGTGTACTACGACAAGCGCCATCAGTGAAACCAATGTATGTTTAGAGAGGCGTCGACATCTGCAATATCAAGAGTAAAATCAAGATAAGTAGGACTAATAATGAAAAACACTCTCTAAAGTAAAGCACGCATCTTTAATCTAAGAACAAACCAAACTTAGAAATAAAAACTAATCTAAGAAATCTCCACGCTAATCGTTTAAGCATAATATCGCTTTAGATAAAGCCCATTCGTAGGTTTACCTAAAGAGACACCGTCAAAATCTTCTAGCTCATAGGCCCCTTTTCCCAGCTTCCGCTTGACAATATACAGACCATGCCACATGGGTACAAATTTTTCAGCCCCTAGCTTATCGTTTGCTTGATCGTAAAGTAAAACTAGGTCGACTTCCGAAAAAGTGCGGGGTGTAACATTCTGATCATACTGAGATTTGATCTGTTTGTCATGAGTTTCGATAGCTAATGCAGCATTGCGTTGATTCTCATCTAATTGAGCTAAGTATAATAAACGTTTTTCCTCTTCGGAAGTGGCTGGTAATAATTGCACAACAATTTGTAATGATGGGATTTTGCTTTCAATGGGCAGTACTGCCTCTAAACCGTAAACCAGTTGCAAGGGAGTAAAACCTGTTGATGTTTTGACTGAGGTTCAGTACGCCCAAAGCACTGAAAATAACATGTTGTGCCAATTCGACCGATGAATCCCAATGATTCTTCGGATCATGGTGACTAGAACTTTATTGACTGGTTCAACCAGACCATTTGCCTGTGGGTAATATGGCGTGGAACTATCGTGACGCAGGCCAAGCTGATTTGTAAGTTTGTTCATCATGATGTTTCGAAAATGACTCCCATGGTCAGTGATAATCACTTGGGGAACACCAAACCTAGCAATTATATGGTTGAAAACGAAAATCGCAGCGGTTTTGTCGTCTGCTGAAAATGTAGGCATCGCCTCGGCCCACTTGATAAAATAATCTACCGCAAGGATGATATATGCATGCCCCCTCGCCTGAGTGAGGGTTACATGTAATAAAATCGATAACCCATTTTGCGAATGGACCAACGACAATGATTGGGTGGAGAGGAGCAGGAGGAGCGTGCATCTTACGATAAAAAATTTGGCAATTGTGGCATTTCTGGACGACAGTAATACAATCTTTGAATAAGGATGACCAAAAATAGCTAGCGCGCAAAATCTTTTGGGCTGTGGCATACCCAAACATATGACCACCACACGCTCCAGAGTGGCAGTCATTAAGAACCTTCTCAGCCTCGTCATGAGTAAGACAACGACGGAAAAAAGAATCCGCCCCACGATGATAAAGAGTATCTCCAATAATAGTGTAAGGTTGGGATTGGAAGCATATTTTCCAGTGCTAAGATCGTGAAATATTTGGCCGAAAAGGTTGGGTTTGGAGATAGACAATTATATCTCTGTACCATGGATCAACAGTGCTAATAAGGAACAAGGATTCATCCGCAATGGATTCTTCTGCCACATGTTCGGTATCAGCATGAGGGAAGTCACACATTAATTCCGCAAAAACCAAAGACTTCTTTGACTTGGCCTTCTCAAATTCCAGGTCAAATTCCTGCAGCATGACAATACATTTGGAATACTTGCCCCCTAGCAATTGTTTAGTCAAAATGTATTGCATAGGGTTATAGTGAGAAATGATGGTGGTTTTGCATAACAAAATGTAATGACGAAATCGCTGAACAATGTGGACTGCAGCTAAGGCCAGTTTCTCCACATGTGAATATTTTAACTCAGTGGGAGTGAGAGTCTGACTAAGATAATATATCACATGTTCACTTTTGAGTTCATCCTGTTGAACTAAAACCATCCCAATAGTGGAATGGGAAGCGACGAGGTACAAGAAGTAATCCTGGTTGTAGTTGGGAGGATGCAATAATAGCGCATGGGTCAATGCATGTTTAAGTGCATCGAAATATTTTTCAGTTATCTCGTCCCAAAAGAATGGAGTGTTTTGTTTCAACAACAGGGTGAAACCTTTTGTAATCTCGGCGTAGTTAGGAATGAAACGACGTAAAAAGTTTGCTTTCCCTTGCAAACTCTGGAGTAGGCGAAGTGTCGAAGGAGGTGGTAACTTGATCATGGCTTTGACCTTTGAAGGATCGATGCGAATGCCGACTTTGGATACAACAAATCCTAGTAACCGACCCGCTTCGACACAGGAAACACTCTTGTGCGGATTCAGCCTAATCTGATAATGCCTACATCTCATGAAAATGGCTCGTAAGTGAGTGAGATGATCAGCTCTTTGTAATGAATGAGCTGGTAAATCATCGAGATAGGGCTGCACAATGTGCTTTATGTCATGAAATGCATAAGACATTGCCCTTTGAAAAGTTTCCCTGGCGTTCTTTAGTCCAAAAGGTAACTTGCAATAAGCAAATGTCCCCCGTGGATAGATGAATGTTGTTTTTGGTTGATCTGCAGGTAGAATGTTAATTTGATTGTAGCCGAAAAAGCCATCCATAAAGGAGAAAATTTCACTACCGGCACAACCATCGATAATTTGATCGATATAGAGCATGGGATAATTGTCCTTGGGACAAGCACGATTAATGTCCCTACAGTCGATGCATATTCTTATCGTCCTTTGTTTTTTAGTAACTAGAACAATATTCGATACCCAATCCGTTAAAGGAATTGGATAAATGAAACTTGCTTTAAGTAATTTCTCAACTTCTATTTTGATGGGAGCAGCTTTCATGGGTGTATTTGAAGCAACCATTGTCGGACGTGTTTAGCATCCGGGTAGGTTTTGAACTCGTGAATAATGATTAAAGAATCAATTCTTGGCATTTCCTCATAGGACCAAGCAAACACGTCGTGGAATTCTTGAAATAGGGCTTTATACGTGTTGAATTCAGTGTCCGTACAAGAAGCACCTATGTGAATGTTTTCAACAATCCCAGGTTTGACTGAAATGTCGATAGGAACCGTGAGAAATATTGGCTAAATTTTGTTTAGAATCAGGATGTTCCAATGGATTCTGCGGTTCTTTGACATATTCAGCGGTAAAAATGGATGAAAATTAATTTTCAAAATGATCAATCTAGGGTAAAAACAAAGACCGATGATGAAGATCTTCCCATGGTAATGCATCAACAGACAACAGTTCCCGAATTTGTTCATCAGCGTGAACGGTTTCTAAAAAGGTTGTTGACTTTGAGGTTGAGATTGAAAGTGATTTCCCATTGATCTCATTCACTAGATCTAGGTTGGTTGAATTTGAGTCGGAAAATGAATGTACTACCTGATAAGCAACGTCAAAGGGACTCAAAGGCATAGCATCACCAAGAGAGTCCACCTCGGAATTGAATGGAACGATCCAAGGATCGTCAAGAACAATGGATTCTGACGAAATCATATGAATGGTTGTGAAAGGAGATGGTACGTTGGGAGGAGGAAATGAAAAAGTTCCAAGTAAAATTGAATCTTTAACTAACCTTACTCCAACATCCTTATAAGGGATAATGGTTTTTCCAACATGTTGAATACTCTCAGCAAAGGATGAGTCGGATGAAAAATAAGTTAATTGATCTATTGTTGCGATCTTTCCATTATGTGGGAACTTAATAAGCCGAAAGACCGATGAAACAACAACAATCATGGCGTAAGACCAGCTACAACCCAAAAGAAGGTTGTAATCTAGAGGGGCATCAACCACCTCCACATCTAGATTAACGATTTTTCCTTCAACCCCTATAGGTAAGTCCTGTAGTATGCCATAAGGATGAAACCCTCGGCCATCAAAGGCCTTTAGAATCATCGAGGATTGATTAAGTGTAGGAGAACCAAGGGTTTTCCAACATTGTATCGACATAATACACGTGGAAGCTCCCTCATCAATCACAGTCCTAAAACAAGGTCTGTTTTTGACTAACGATGGAATCTGGAAAGCCATTTGATGAGGAAGACAAGGTGTACTGTTTTCTAAATCGAAGACTATGAGGTTTGAGTCCTGAAGATCAACAGCTCCTATAGCCGACAATAGCATTTTATGTTGTGCTGGACAAGATTGCAGCACTTCCAAAGCTGACATTGCTGAAAGTGAAACAGCTAAATCTTCGACAATGTTATAGTTCTCAGCAGCACTCGCATGTGGATTGAAAGCTAACTTTCGAAGTATACCCTTAGCGGGCAGTTTGATTACTAAGTTGGGATTTGGTTTCTCAATCTGTGGTGGATCAGAACCAGACGGAGCTGAGGTTGATGGATTGGAATTAGACGATTCAGGTTCCTTACCACCAAGAGGACTTTTAATCCTATAATCTTGCGATCGTGTTGCAATCCTTACATGTGACATCATCATTATGGGCTCTTCCGATGCACTAGAGGAAGAACTTATCATTTTACTGTCTTGATTTGGAAAAGGTTCCTTCAAAACACCAGGTGCTTGCGAACCTTTGACGATTTTTGCAACCTCAGCACGATGCGGACAATCCCTTGTAAAGTGCTCCTCATCGCAAATGAGACAAGGATATCGAGGTTTTCGTTTCTCGTTAGTAGATTCAGGTTTATCGACTTTCTCCTTTGAGTTCTACTTATTCTTCTTCTTACCTTTCTTCTTGCCATTAGATTTTGATTTGGTCATGGATGACTCTACGACATGAACATCGGTAGAAATTTCAGGTGAAGGCTCTCCCTTAGGGGAATCTGGTAAAGTTATAATAGGGGAAGAATTCTTGGAGGATTTCTTCTTACTTTTTGTATTAACAGTACCATCATACCGTTAGTGGCATGAGACCCTGAGGGAGGCGCAGCTATTTGATTTTGTTTCGGAAGGTCGGGGATTTTTTCATGTAACGTACCTGACTATGTATAAACTAAGTCAAGGTACTGAGCTTGAGCAATTACTTGCTCTTCTGTAACTACCCCTGGCTTAGCTACATCTTCAGTTATTTTGGGTAATAATGATTTTACAAACCATTCTACCAAAATTTGGTCCGGGATAAAAACTTTCACTAAACGACGTCGACATCACCACTTATGAATATGATCTGAAATATATGTAGACATCAATTGCTTTAAGGAAGTTAATAATTCTGTGCCATTGTCATATCGGGCTGGTAGCTGAAAATGAGTAAGGAAGGAAGTGGCTAACTGACTAAAATTGTAAAAAGAGCCTCGTGGCAACTCAATGTACCACTTGGTTGCAAGGCCAATCAAAGTGTGTTGAAAAAGACAAAGACGAATTGAATCATCTATAATGGAATTTGATGCACACCAGAGATGGTAAGTCATCACGTGATTAGACGAATCTTCTCCTGGCTTCCCCTCAAACTTTGGTATATCACTAGGCAACTTATTCGGCATTGGCGGCCAAAACAGAAGATAATTGATGGGATCGTTCATAAGGCGTGACAAGTCAAGCAAATCCAAAGTTGCTATAAACGGTAACTGACGGTTTGGATCCCGAAAGCTTGGGGTCATAAGACCAGCCCCAGGAGGAGGATATCCAGGATAACTTGGTATCGGATTCGCATTTGGGATATTATATCCTCCTGGAAAACCAGGATTAACCAGACCATACTGGGGTTGTTGAGGTTTTTGATATGTATACCCAGGGTACGGTTGATACTGATAAGCCGGGTTCTGCACAGCGGGGCCGAATTGGTACTGCCCCTGGTACGGTTGATAAGTAAATTGTGGTTGACTTATAACAATCGTATTAGGCCCAGTTTGTCCTGCAGGCATAGAAATCGGAGTCTGGATTGTAGGTCCGGACTGGGGTAAAGAGGCTTGAGGAGTTGATACAGGAGCAGTAGAAACTGGAGCAGCTGATACTCCAGAAATGGGTGGGGTGGATTGAACAGAAGCCGCAGCAGTTGTAGCAGACATTTGGGACGAATTTCGAGGAAAACTAGGCCCATACTGTTGAGCTACCCCAGGTGTAGCAGTTTGAATAGTAGGCTGGACGGGTTGCTGGGGTGAACCAGAAACAAAAGACTGTCCAGATTGAGATGACAACTGCACACTGGGTTGCGAAGTCTGTTGATCCCACACCACGTTCATTCCAGGGTATGGGCCCATAACAGGTGAGCGTATTGAGGACCAAAACCAGGTTGAGTGTAAGATTGATAATTATATGGTACATTTCTGGGCCCTTGAACAAATGATTGACCTGAAGGTGGTTGAAAACCTTGAGGTTGATATTGACCCTGAGGTTGGTACTGACCTTGAGGTTGGTACTAACCTTACGGTTGGTACTGACCTTGAGGCTGCTATTGACCTTGAGGCACATATTGATACTCGGGTTGACCTTGTGGTACATATTGGTATTGGGGTTTACCTTGAGGAAAATATTATCCCGTAGGGACATACTGTCCTTGAGGTTGCCCCCCAGGCGGTAACAAACTGCCTTGGGGTTGCCCCCCAGGCGGTATTGGAGTACCTTGCGGCTGCCCCCTAAACGGTATTGAACTACCTTGAGGTTGCAGATTAGGAGTAGTACCAGACATCATAAGAATCTCTTCGACACTTAACGGTTTAGTTCCATTATGACCAGGAGATATGGCATAGTCAATGGGTCGAGGAGAGCTCCTGAAAACGTACCAGATACAGACTAATACCCAAGAGGAACAAAAGGACCGCCATGTAAGAAGGTTTCTGGCGTCTGAGTAAATAAGGATAACTATCTCGACATATTCAACGGAGGATAATAACCTCTGGGTGTTGGATGGAAAGGAAATCGAGGTGGTGAAGACGCGAGACCTAGATTTTCTAAGAAATTGGTCAACGACATATACCAAGTGTCACCTCTAATGGGACTATAGAAAATAGATTCACGCTCTCTAAGTTCAATAGTCGGTTGATTTTCAGGGATGCTTATACCTTCGTTCAGACTTGAACTTATAATTTCTTCAATGGAAATGAGTCCAGAAAGAAGATTCTCGGCAATAATATTTTCTAATCTGGGTGAACTAGGACCACTAGAAACAGGAGAAGCAAATCCTGAAGATGGAGTAGCGGCAATTTCAGTTTCAGGTTCAGAGATTTCAAGTTCTTCGGCTAATGAGCTAGTAGGAGTGATACTACCAGTAACCTCAGAAAATGAAATCAGTTCAGAAATATGTTCTGTTTCTTGCACTAGATGATCAGGATGTACAATCAACGAAGACTCTCCGGCCTCCAGCGATCCAACCCTACTTTCACTAGGTGTGACAAGGGCTTGCAGCCCTTCCAGTTGACTTGGCGTAAATTCGGGAGGATGTCCCCATAGTCGACGAGATTGTCTCGGTAATTCAGCCACAATTAATTATCTAATTACTTCACACGAAAACAAAGAAAATCTCAAGAAAAACACCTAAAGTCTCTAAAGAACCAAACAATTTAGAGCACATGCCTAATAAATCTAGGAGATCAAACCACACACAAACAATATCTTTCTGGATCGAAAACACTAGTTAGTGATGAAATCCAACGTCGCAGAATTCAATACAGAAATGGCGGTTGGAACAGTTACCGCAACAACCTGCTTAATGAAACAGACTGGCACAAGTTTCTCCACTATAATCGTCTCGAGTATAGATAACCCCCTAGAGAGTCCAAGTGAGTCTAGTCGACGTCTGCTCCAGGTACAGTTGGATCTTCCCTCCACCGTCACCTAGTAAAGAATCCTAAAGATTATGGTCACTAAGGTCACCAATGGAAACAAATATATTTGGGGGAACAGTCTATGATCCGATACGCACGCAAGGGCAGAGTAACAAGCTCAATCCCCTTGAAGGCTCCTTGACATAATCTGAGGTTTACCAACAAGTGACCCCAAGCTCCTCGACAATGGTTAATCTGAGGTTTATCGTTTTTAATACATGAATATCTTCTATCGTTCCCAATGAGGAAGGATTGATTCCCACACTGGTTCGGATATGATCTCGTGCTTCTCCTTTAAGAGGAGCTTTCCTAGAGCACAGATGTAACAATTGGATTTTCTCCCTACCACAAGATCGACTACTTGTTTGTTTAAACTACCTTGGAGAGTTAATTACTCCCTACTCCAAGATACTAGCCTAAGCTATGTTGGTGAAAAGAGCCCTAGAAAATAAAACGATTTCTAGATTGATTTTAATTAAGCGTTAATTTTATTGTTTGTTCCTTAAGTCAATGGGTGCGGAGATGAAACTTTATGGTATGAAGAATCAACTCCAAAACACTAAACAAATGCACCTAAGATGATAACAATTCATTTTCCTTTTCAATGAATTTCTAGCTAAGGAAGAGTTGAAAATGCAACGCTTTGAAAATCAAATCTTTCTCTTAACATACAACTAAAAGGAAACTTTTTGTCTTTTCCAACGAACTTTAAAAAATGAGACACTAATCACACTCACAGAAAATCCCTTTTCTTTTCAACAATCAACAACTACAAGAATAAGCAATTCCTTTAAGAGAGCTTTTAAGATTTCTAGAAAAACTCTAAAAAACTATTGAAAACAAATTTTCAACAAGCTTGTATACTTTCTACGAAAAACTCAAAACTATGATCTAATATTGAGATCTAAACGAAAATGGATTGAAAAGAAACTTGAAATGTTTTTGAGGATGTTCAACTTAGTGTTTCAGCTAACTAAGGATCAATTTGTTCAGCTCAACAAACTAATAAAAAATATCCAATTATATTTTAATAGAAAAATAAAATTTGAAACTTTTAATCAAGTTCAATCAAAGTTTTGCAAAAGAGACAAATGGGATCTAGGTCTCTTCATGGATAGATTTCATAAGCTAGTCAAACTCAGCAAGAAGACCAGAGAGACTAGGGTGATCTAAGGCTCTAAGGCTTCAGATCTCTGAGCTACTACAAAGACCAAGCAAAAGCCAATCCAACAGACAAAACTTCTTAGAAAATCACTCCAAACAAGAATGCCAATGAAAACTAACTCACAAGGAACTTTTGTCAAGACAAGTGCAGGTCTCGGCATATACTAACAGCTATGGACAAAAACTAAACCTTATTAGGTAGATGGATCTTAGGTTTTTCAAATTTTTTACAGGGGTTCGTAGGCATCTAGTAGAATCAGGTGCAGTGCCACTCTGTGTTACACTATAACAATGCGGATAGGTCCGCATTGTAACTAAATCAGAGGATGCGGTCCTCTTCCAAAATTAAAAAAAAATAAAAATCCAACCAAGATCTAACCAATACCCAAACTCACATATATCAAGGCAAAATCAGAAACAAAAACTTAAGTTTCTCAAGTCAAAGCAAAGAGAAATCAAAAACCAAACCAAACCAATCCCTAGTGGAGTGGCCAATTTGTTGGCCGGATAAATCGTTCTTGCGGAGAAGACCGATCTCCCTAGTATCTAATGATATCTACCAACAAAGAGCACAAGCATATCTACTTTTCTCTAAACACTTTTTAATTCATTAATGAATACTAAGAGGTGTAACAGACCCTACCTCGGTCCAAAGCTCGTTTGAGGCAGTTTTGTCCCAACAACTTCAAACAATTCTCATTTAATAACCTGCATACACAAACAAGCACACATCAAAGCATACTTGCGTATAACAAAACATATTCATTATGAATATCAAGGAACTCATAAAATAAACCATTAGAGACAGTTCATTGAGAAAACAAACTTGATTGTATTAACTTTATGAATAAAATAACCTTACAACCTTTGCCTTGATGTTGCACGAGTACTTTCCAGGGTCCAGCAGGAGTCTCCTCTACTTTGAAAAGCCTTACTCACTTCCCAAATGACATGAAAGCTATGTGATTTCTCCTCTCACAAGCCCAAAGAGGAAGCCTAGTTTTCAGCAGCATTTACCCTCAAGAATCTTCATCTTTCAACCTCCTCTACAACCAGCCCAATGTATGAACTTATAGTACAAATGGAGGAAGTTGTAGGTCCACCATTGAAGGGATAAGTTCCTTCTTCAATGGGATAAGCACCTCATATCATGGAGTTAGCTCCCTTAGTTATGGAATGGATGAACCAAGGTGGAGCGGACTTGCCAGCGTAATATTCCTTCTAGAAGTGTCTAGAAGTGACCCAAGATGAGTTTCTAGGAATGAACTCACGCCTTTTTAACTTTTACAGGTGTTCGCAGCCATTACTCAATAGACAGAGCGGTCAGGTTCGCAGGAAACATGACCATTGGGTGCGGCACCGCAGGCAATGCTACAAGAAAGTGCGAAACCGGGATTTTAAATATTTTTAAGGTCTTTCTCCTATTTTCAAGGCTTGACATGAAGAGCTGAGGTTTAAGACTTGCAAAGGAGGTATGTATGAGTGTTGATGGACTCACACAAACTGTAGAAAGTCATGGTGACAATTTCTTGTGTAAAAAACATCAAAGCATCTTGATTTATTGTAACATAAACACTGCAGAATCAGATATATAATGAACATACATTGGCAGTCACAAATAATAACATTCACGAGTTCACAATTATATGGAAGAAAACTTGAAGAACTTTATTAAATAGAAGGGAGAATTACAACCCAGTTGTCTGATCTAGCATCATCCTCCCGGCATCAATTCACCTCATTAAATAGCAAGATCACTCCAATAATAAAATGCTCTTACCTCAAATACAAACTATCAACACTTCCTTGCAATTCATAATATTCCAACCTCTGGATCTCTTACATGAGTGATCCATTTATAGATGTGTGCAAGGGTGTGAGTCATCTCTGGGGTTTTGATTAGTGTCATTCCACTTGTTGCATTTGGTTGCACTTGGAGATTTCTTGAATCTCTTACTCATCCTTGGGCAAATTCAGATAGGCAAGTGTCATAAGAGAAGTTTCTAGAAGATTCCATGGGCATCCACTTAGCAAATTGTCTCGGACATTTGTCCATCCTCGCCCATCGCACCCTGCAGAAGGCCTAATCAGTATGCATAGCACCTGAGCATTGTACCACTCAGTATGCATCACACCTGGCCAGTGTAGTGGTCAGTATGGTTCAGTTTGGGGCATTTCTGGATGGTTTTTCAGGTGGAACTTTTGGGAAATGATGTAATGAGATGACCATGTTCCTTTAGGGTGAAACAACTCTTTTAGGCGTTGATGAGTCCTAGTTTATTGACATATAAGATTGGGGTTGAAGTGCCCAAATATGTCTATTACAAAAAGGATAGGTGGAGATGGTTAGGGATAGTCATAGGGAGAGAGAGATAGAAAAAAAGAGATAAGTATATGAATAAGGAGGGAGACATAGAGATAAGGGAAGAGAATAGAGATAGAGAAATTCCTAACCCATCCTACTGTAGCCTAGATTATTGTAACATACTCTATCCTACACTACTCTACCCTAACCTAGTGTAACCTACTCTCACCTAGCTAGACCTACTCTCCCATAGCTTAGCGTAAAGTAACGTAATCTACTCTATCCTAGCCTAACCTAATGTTGCCAAGCCTAGTCTGGAATAACTGAACCTAACCTCGCCTAGCGTACCCTAACCTAACCTACTCTACGTAGCCTAGCCTAGACTAGCCTAACCTACTCTATTATTGCATAGCCTAGCCTAGCCTAATCTAGCCTAGCCCAGTGCTCTAGCCTAGTGTACTCTACTCTAGCCTAGCCTAGTCTACTCTAGCCTATCCTATTGTACTTTGGCCTAATATAGCTCACCTTAGCCTTGCCTAGCCCTAAACTAGCCTAACCTACTCTAGCTTAGCATAACCTAGCCTAACCTACTCTAGTCTAACCTAGTCTAGCTTACCCTAACCTAGCCTATCCTACCCTAGCCTAACCTACTGTAGCCTAGCCTTACCTAACCTAGCCTAGCCTAGCCTAACCTAGCCTAACCTAATCTAACCTAGCCTACTCCAACCTAACCTAATCTACTATAGCCTAGCCTAATCTACTGTAGCCTAGCCTATGCTAGCCTAACCTAGTCTAGCCTAGTGTATCCTAGGCTAACCTATCCTAGCGTAGTCCAACCTAGACTAACCTACTCTAGCCTAGCCTAGCCAAACCGAACCTACTCTAGCCTAGCCTATCGTAGCCTAACCTACTCTAGCCTAGCTTATCCTAGCCTATCCTAGCCTACTCTAGACTATCCTAGCCTAACATACTCTAGCCTAGTCCAACCTAGCCTAACCTACTCTAGCCTAGCCTAACCTAGCCTGACCTATGCTAGCCTAGCCCATCCTAGCCTGACCTACTCTAGTCTAGCCTATCCTAGCCTAACCTACTCTAGCCTAGCCTAGCTTATCCTAGCCTAGTCCAAAATAACCTAACCTACTCTAGCCTAGCATAACCTAGCCTAACCTAATCTAGCCTAGCCTATCCTAGCCTGACCTATTGTAGGCTAGCCTATCCTAGCCTGACCTATTGTAGGCTAGCCTATCCTAGCCTAACCGACTCTAGCCTAGCCTATCCTAGCCTAACCTACCCTACTCTAGCCTATCCTAGCCTAACCTACTCTAGCTTAGTCCAACCTAGCCTAACCTACTCTAGCCTATCCTAACCTATCCTAGACTACTATAGCCTAGCCTAACCTAACCTAACCTACACCAACCTAGCCTAACCTACTCTGGCCTCACATATACTAGCCTAACCTACTCTAGCCTAGCCTATCCTAGCCTAACCTACTCTAGCCTAGCCTATCCTAGCCTAACCTGTCTTAGCCTAGTCCAACCTAGCCTAACCTACTCTAGCCTAGCCTATCCTAGCCTAACCTACTCTAGCCTAGCCTATCCTA
>APFE031655652.1:0-25151 GCA_000404065.3 Pinus taeda
TTGAGGTTGCCCCCCAGGCGGTAACTGACTGCCTTGAGGTTGACCTGACATCATCAGAATTTCTTCTGCACTCAACTGTTTAGGACCACTACTTCTAGTTAACAACTTTTATTCGATAGGACGACGAGGCGCTCCTGAAAAAGTACTAGAAATGGACTGATACCCAACAGGAATAGAAGGACCTCCATATAAATAGGCTTCTGGAGATTGGGAATACATGGATGACGGACTAGACATATTCAAAGCAGGATAATGACCTCTAGGTGAAGGGTGATAAAAAATGCGAGGTGGTGTAAAACTGAGTCCCGGATTTTCTAAAAGATTGGTCAGTGAACAGTACCAATCAGTACTCCTAGGTGGACTGTAAAAAATCAATTCACGCTCCCTAAACTCTAAAATAGGTCGATTATCAAGAAAAGGGAAGGTTTCTTCGATATCTGCAACAGCAAGTTCTTCGATCGCTATGAGTCCAGCGGGAAGATCTTGGGTAATTACGGTTTCTACCCTAGGAGAACTAGGATCACTAGGAGCCGGAGAAACAAACTCTGATACGGAAGTTGGAGCAACTTCAGATTCGGGTTCAGACATGTCAGGTTCTTCACCTATATCACTAATAGACACAATGCTACCAGTAACCTCTGAAATTACTATGGGTTGAGAATCAGAATATTCTACCAAAGATGGTTCTCCTTCTTCAGGTGATCGATTTCTACCACTACTGGGAGATACGAGAACTCTCAAGCCTTCAAACTGACTTGGTATTTCTTAAGGAGGTTGACCCCGAAGTCTACGAGAAGCCCTCAGTAAATCAGCCACATTAACAAACTCAGGGGATTCACCCTGAAGTCTACGGGAATGTCTCGATAATTCAGCCACAGCTAAAAACTTTTAACTACTTCACACGCAAACAAAGTAAAATCTCAATGAAATCACCTAAAGTCTCTAAAGAACAATATAAAAGCAAAATTTTAGATCCTTTTAATCAATATTATTCTCAAGATCGTGAGAATGCAACCCAAGAAGATGGAAAAAGGGTATGTGATATAGAATTACATCTTGTTATGCTAGTTGTGGAAGAATATTTTGAAAGTAATCTTTTCCAAATAATTGATGAATTTGTTGCTTTAGAAACTTTCAATCCAAATTTACATGAAGAGACATTCATACATGTAGCTTCAAATTTTGAGGATGCTGGATTTCAAATTTACCATCATGAGTAACACGAAAGGAGTGAAAAAGAATAGGTTGTTTTCGAGCCTCTTGCAGATGATGATTTTCCTCTAGGATTAGAAAATGAAGAGTCTGTTGAAGAAGAGAAGTTTGTCCCGGATCCTATGGATGTGCACATTTTTGCTATTGATACTATGGCTGCCTCAAACACAGATTTTCAAGAACAAATTTCCCTTTCTCTTGATGCAAATGAAAAACTTGATGAACATATTTTCTTATTCCATACTGACAAAAACTTTGCATTGGAAAATGAGGGGTGTTCTTGTATGTTTGCTAACTTTCAAGACATGGTAATGTTCCAAATTATTGAAGACCCTATTGCGAATTTGTTGTGGCCATCTAGGGAGATGAATTTTATTGTATTTATGGATCATGTACACATGTTCAATGCACACTTGGAGTGACCTTTCTTTTGTTTTTTCTACCTGCTCAAGGAAAGTGTCAACAAGATTCAAGTAAGTAGACATTTGCTAGATTGGTTATGTTGGAGGGATCATTTCACACGATTGTATATATATATCCTCAGAGGGTGGGCAGTTATCATCAGAAGTTTGAAGCTCAAGGAGAAGGCCCTAAGGCTTCTATGATCATCTATTGTTTTCTTTTTAAGGCTATAAAGTCAATTTTTCAGTTAGTAGTCAGTTTTATAATTAAGTTAGTTTTTTTAGTGTGTCAAGTCAATTCAATTTGTTGGTCAATTTTTTAATTTTTGAGTTTCGTATTTTTTTTTTCAACTCCATTCCCAATGCATCAAGCTACTTGGCCTACAGTCTTTTTGATACCTCCTTAAGGAGCTGCTATCCCCAACTCGAGCCAATGTTAATGTTTGTCAGTCCTTCTAGTCACTGGTGATCAAATGTACTCTTTCAAAGTTGTTGATAGGATTATTAGGTAAATTGTTATATTTTCAAATAAAATTTGGTCACTGGTTAGGTTAGCTAGGGTATTACCACTCCTTTCACCTTCATGGTCAATGGACATCATCATGGTCAAACATTTCTTTTTGTAAGGGTGTCATAGTCATTATGGTCATGTTTCAGTGCCGCTTTCTGACTGCGATTTATGTTTTTCTGCGCTGCCTACCTCATGGCCACATAACCATTAGGGTTGCAGAGCTCCAAAAAACCTTTGCATGAAAATTTTAGATTTGGTTAATATTTGATGGCCTCACCTTTTTTGTGTTTCAAATGGTTGTTTACAGGACATACAAATGATGATATGGTAAAATGTGCACAATAGCCTATGAAGCTGTGATTGTTGGCCTAAACATTCTAAGAAAGCTTAATGCTAAGAGGATTGCAGTATATGGCGACTCCGAATTGGTGATTAAGCAGGTCAGAGGCGAATATCAAACAAAGCATCCTTGGATGCGGGCTTACCGTAATGTAGTTCTAGACATCCTAAAATTATTTTTAGAATATACCTTGACATGTGTGCCTCGTGTACAAAATAGCATTGCCGATGGTCTTGCTAAGGAAACAAGTAGTTTGAAGATGCCAATGAACTCTAGTAATAAATTTGAAATCCATGTCAAGCATCGTCCAACCGTCCCTGGCAATCAGAGATATCGGCAAGTTTTCCAAGATGATGAGGAGATTGATGATTTTCTGCAAAACAAATGTAAGTTCAAAGAAACCTCAATTGATGTAGAAAATGATGATGGTAAAGATAATGGTAAAGATGATGTGCAGATCAATCAAATGGACGTGTTGCAGCTAAAGAATAACATTATTCCTAAAGGCTTGATACCTTTAGAAGAACTCTTTGATCAAGATGATGTAGCCCGCAAACCAACATTGCAGCTAAAAGAGAAGGGTGTGGAAGAGGTCAATGTCAGAACAGCTGCTAATCCTAAAATGGTAAAACTGTCCAAAGCATTGCCACAAAGGATAAAAGCCAAATATATCAGTTTGCTATCTTCATTCGCCAATGTGTTTGCTTAGGACTATTCTGACTTAAAGACATATGGTACCAATATAATTCAGCACACTATACCCATTAAGCCCAATCAGAAACCTTTCAGACAGAAGTTCAGAAGGCTACATCCAAAGCTACTGCCATCAATTGAAAAGGAGATAAACAGGTTGTACAAATCCAGAATCATTGTTCCCATCAGATTTTTAGATTGGATCTCAAATTTGGTGCCCGTACGAAAGAAGACAGTTGAGATTCACTTGTGCATTGATTTTAGAAATCTCAATAAAGTTTCGTTGAAAGATAATTATCCACTGCCCAAAATGGATCATATACTTCAGAGAGTAGTGGGAGAATCTCGTATGTCACTACTTGATGGTTATTCTGGATATAAGCAAGTTTCTGTCCATGAAGATGACCGAGACAAGACAGCGTTCACCACTCCGTGGGGAAATTTTCATTACGCTAAAATACCTTTCGGTTTGAAGAACGTGGGTGCCACATTTCAGCGTGCAATGGACTTGGATTTCGCAAATGAGAAGGATGTCTTCTTGGTTGTGTACCTGGATGATCTGACGGTGTTTTCAAATCTGATGAAGAACACATGTACCATCTAAAAACTGTCTTTCAAAAGTGTAGAAAATATGGCCTGTCACTGAATCTGAAAAAGAGCTTGTTCACCATGGAGGAAGGCAAACTACTCAGGCACATTATCTCAAAAGATGGCATTCGTATTTACCCAGCATGTGTACAAGTGATTCAGCAAATCGATCTGCCCTAGAATAAGAAAGAGATTCAATGTTTCAATGGTAAAATGAATTTTCTACGCCGCTTTGACCTAATCTTACTGAACACCTAAGAGAGATTACAAACATGCTTAAGAAGGACAACCAGGTGAAATGGATAGAGGAGGCTATAAAATCTTTCAATTTAGTCAAATTGGCTCTTTCTTCAGCTCTAATTCTAGTAAGCCTGGACTACACTCAGGATTTTATGTTGTTTTCATTCGCTTCGGAGCATACTATGGCAGCTGTGTTATTGCAGAAAAGAGATGATCACGAAAGACCAATTGCTTTCTTTAGTCGAGCCATAAGAGATGCAGCCTTAAAATACAACATCATTGAGAAGCAAGCCCTTGCACTTGTGAAAGCATTGAAAGCTTTTTGGGTATATATTCTGCATTCTCGTATTTTGGCTTATGTTCCTAACACTACTGTCAAAGATGTTTTAGTGCAAACAGATCGGAAAGGAAGACGAGGCAAGTGGATTGTGGCTTTGTTGGAATATGATGTGGAAATAAAGCCCACAAAGCTTGTTAAAGGACAGGGATTGGCAAAGTTAATGGCCAAATAAAACTTGCACGCCTTAGACATAAATCTGATCGTTGCTATGTCCGATGAGAATGAGGAAGGTTCGTCAATTCAGGTATCTGAAATGTTTGCTCTTTCTCCGTGGTATTCGGATATCAGATATGTGCTTAAAAATTTGTCACCACCGCCCGGCATGACTAGAAACAAAGCTAGAACTCTCAAATTGAAGGCTACCAAGTTTTGCATTCTAAATTCTGCACTTCATTGGAAAGATCCCGGTGGCGTTCTTCTAAATTTCTTGGTGGAAAAAGAAGCAAAGAAGGTCATGGAGGATTTCCAGGAGGGAGACTGTGGTGGTCACCGTTTTTGGAAATCAACAGCAAATAAAGTCCTGAGAGTGGGATACTATTGGCCGACATTCTTTGCTGATGTATATAAGATGGTCAAGAGCTATCATAAGTGTTATATTTTCGAAGGAAGGCGGAAATTATAGCCTTTACCACTTAAGCCCATTGAGGTGAGTGCTCCTTTTCAGCAATGGGGGTTGGATTTCATTGGTGAAATTCATCCCGCTTCTTCTGGTCAATATAGATGGATCCTCACAATGACAGATTATTTCATGAAATGGATCAAAGCAATTCCCACCAGACAAGCTACAGATGCGGTAATTATTTCATTCCTCTAAAATAACATCTTGTCTTGCTTTGGTTGCCCAAATAAATTAATCACTGATAACACAATAGCTTTCAAATAAAAAAGGATGGTAGAGTTTTTTCATAAATATCACATCATTTTGGGTCACTCAACTGCCTATCTTCCGCAAGGCAATGGACTGGTTGAGTCTTCGAATAAATCATTGGTCAACATCATCAAGAAGCTGTTGGAAATAAACAAGAAGAGTTGGCATAAGAGGTTGGTCAATGCACTTTGGGCAGATCGGGTCAGTCAGAAGAAATCCATTGGTACGTCCCCGTTTGAACTTGTTTATGGAGTTGATACAGTGTTTCCTACCTCTCTCGCAACCCCGGTAGTCAAACTTCTTCAGGAGGTTGGCAGTGAAGATGATCCTATGTAGAGAAGGTTGAATGAAATGGTCCACTTGCAACAGACCAGAGAAGAATTTTTCCAAAACACGTCCAAGTTGCAGGAGAAGATTAAGAAAATTTATGATAGAAAAGAAAATGCAGACAAATTTCAGCTGGATGATGTGGTGCTGAAGTGGGATGCAAGGAATGAGGAAAAGGGTAAGCACGGTAAGTTCGAGAATCTCCGGAAAGGCCCCTTCAAGATTGCAGCATATCGGGGTCAGAATGCCTTTCTTATGAAGGAAATGAATGGGGAAGATTGTCCAGGAGGGCCGATCAATGGTTGGCTGCTCAAGCAGTACCATTTCTAAGTTGTTGACACTGCTTCCACTGTCACTGTAAATACCATTTTATTTCAGTTTGGTTAGAGTTTGTCAAGTTAGTCTTCAAGTCATTTCAAGATCAAATTTGAGTTAGTTTTTCGGTCATTTTGGTTTCATAAATGAGTCAGAGTCTTGTGTTGTTTGTCGAAATAATGACTCCATAGCCCAACGGACGAAGGCACTGTCTAGCTCTTCCAGAGATCTGTTATTCTTGGCACCTCTAAGGAGCTACCATCCCCCATTGGAGCCAATGTTAGAGTCGGTCTTGTTAGTCCTTCTTCAGAGATCAAAACTCTTTCTTCATTTCATTTTTAGGTGTCTCGCTCCATCCATTTAGCTGCATTTCACTAGGGGCATGCCATAATCTGACGGGAGGGTCTTGTCAGTCATTATCCCTTACCCCTCATGTCTGGCACCTGCTGGCTTAGGTCTTTTCATCAATGTTTACTAAAGCCCATGACAATCAGTGTTCGATCTTTTAATGGACAAGAGTCATTTTTGTCATTAGGTCTAGGGATCAGTTAATTTCGTCTTCAACCATGTCCAATAAAGCCATGCAAGCCAGAGGGAGGCCCTTACAAAGTTGTGATTTAAAGATTTTCATCGTCATGTCAACAGATTACGATTGTTCTTTAAAACTCTGTTTCGAAGAAAAGTCAAACAGTGTGTCATTTGTGATCATTTTCAAAAAAATTTCTAGTTGATCTCTTCAGGTGCAGTCATGGTTTCCTTGGCCAAATGCCATGTCAGCAATCCCTGTAAAAAAGTGCCAAAAATTTCATCATGTTAGCTAAAAATCCAAAAGGGAAAAGTGAAATACATAGTTGAATTAAATCATGGAAAAAGTGCCAAAACAAAACATTATCAAAGTGGCTTTCGAAGAAACAAAAATCAAAACCATGAATCCAATGTATTTATATAGAATTTTCACAAGAAACAATGTCATTTTGCACACCAAGGTTAGAAAGAAGCATTTCAAAGTGATTGTGAGAAACTAGCGCGCATTTTGGGTGAGGATGGAGGTGTTTTGACAGGCGTGGCGCACAGGCAGAGGGGCGCGGCGCACTGAGGGAGCGCGGCGCACTGGCGCGACCACACAATGTTGAAACAACACAGGTGCAGTGCAGAGAAACAGCGCGGTGCACTGAGTATGTTGCACAGCGCACACCCATAAAGGCTCGATTTTGCTCCAAATTGCAACAAATCAGCTTTGAAACCCTTGAAATTACCAGGTAGGGTCGACATCTCGGTTGCTCATCCATTTTTGTGAATATGATGATGGTTTATGGCTGTTTATAGTTGTAATAAAAACTCTTAAACCCTACCACTTGAAGTCATCAAAACCATTGCTGTTAGGGTTACAAATTCGTTGTGTTGATGCCAAGGTTCCTCCTCCCTTTCATCCTTCCCTTCTTCCCATCGTTCCCTTCCCCCCTATTCCATTTTTTCCCATCTTTCCCTACCCTAAAACGTTACTAAACTCCTATTCCCTATCCCCTCCACTCATTTGTCAAATGTAAAACCCCAAAATCCTACCTTATAAAATCCCCAAACCCTCCTACATGTCCCTAAACACAATTTCTACCCATAATCCTTAATCCCTTCATATTATTCCCCTTCCTAAGAGTCCCTTTTGCATTGTTCCCCTTGGTGGTAGAATTCATAACAACACATAGTTTCATACATCATAAAAGGGCAGTCCAAGCATAGTCCACATACAGTAGTCATGGCATCTGAGCATTCATCGGAGTATGAAATGGAAACCCAAAGTGACTCATCCTCGGAAGAACAGGCTCCCTAGAGACCTCATAAAAGTAGCAGACATGTTAGGGAAGAACCAACCACCCTTACAAAATTGCAGGCCTGCCCTCTTGCTGTGTCATGTTTCCAGCATCTGTCATGTTTTGAGTTTTGTCAAAAGGTGGCTAGTGTTCGAGTTCATCATGAGTTGTCTAGTCTTTTTGTGCTTCACTTACATGGAGATCACACTATCTTAGCTAGTGTCACCTTCACACTTACACCTGAAACTGTCTCATTAGCAATCGACATACCGAATGTTGGAGAACCATGGCACAAGAAACATAAGGTTGATCGACAGCATTATGAGCCATACATTAAGACCGGTTTCTTGAGGCAGATCACAAGAGTCTTTCCATTCTGATATATGAAAGATGAATATGCTCCACTAATGAAGTTAATCATGAAATATTTCAGCTGTGAGGGGAGATTCTCTTGTTTATATGCTTATCACATAAGGTTGCTCATGCATTTTACCAGGGTACGGATGATGAACATCCCATATTTCATTTGCAGGAACATAGAGAGGATGAACACCTTCATGCAACACAAAACCCCTCAGCAGCAACTTAACAATGTTTATCATTTTTCTCTTATTAAGATTTTGGTGGTTCATCAGCTGGGATTACAGGGCATTACTTGGGATGATTTCATCTCCCGTGACCTCTTCAGCACTTCACAGGTATTATTAGAGGTTGAACATGAAATAAGTAGTCCTTCTCATCAGTATGAGCACCATGAGACCACTAGTGTGCCGGTATTCATCACATATCAAAGAGGCGTTAGACATTTTTTCAGAGCAGCAAAGCGAGTGTTATCTCCACCCGGGGTGGAAGTGGCCTTGCTTCCGACATCGAAAACACAGGTACAGGACAGGGGCAAGGGACCCATGCATGATGAGGGGCCATCAGGTGAACGAGAGGCTGGCTTCATTCTCATTCATGATGATGATACAGATGTGGAGAGTGCCAAACTTAGAAGGACCATCCAGGAGTAGCAAACAGAGCTCCAAGCCTTGTCTCTCAATTTGGAGAGGGCTAAGTGGATTATCAGGTACTTGGAGTAGAGGAATAAACAGCTCGAAGACCAGCAGGAGATCATGGAGCTGCAAAACATCCGCGATAATCATCGATCTGCCCAACAGAGGAGGATTGAGCTCACTCCTTTAGAGCAAGAGATTAATAATGACCGAGAGTCTTGGCTCGAGCGGATCAACATCCACCTTGAGAGACTTCTAGAGAAGGCCAACAAGGACAAAACATTATTGAGGCATATGGTTCATCACTACAGGGCATGAACATGAGTTCAAAGGCTCAAATAAGGAATTTGAAGGCGAAATTGAGGAGAGCGGCAAAAAGACAAAAGAGGCAAAAAGAGCAAGATCGGCTCTAAATCATGGCTGAAGACTCTTTGGCCTAGCATAGCACTTCATAGAGAATCTCTAGCCCAAATTTAAAAAAAATTGGGGCATTTTTGGTCATTTGACAAATTTTTGTGCACAAACAGGGTTTTTCTCCCTGTGTGTCGCACCACTGGCGCGCACTTATGATAGGGAGCTCCAAATCATGAAAAGTTTATATTTTTGGATTCAACATGAAAAATCATGACTGCCAGTGCATGGCCAAGAATTTTGGGCAAGTTTTGAGTCCCCAAGAGGTCAAAAACACTCAAACAATGACCTCTTTGCCCCTATTTTGACACATAGGAAGCCGTCTTGGGAGATTGAAGTTTTGGAGGGGCAAATGAGCACCCAAATCCGAAATGCCACTTGGGTTGGAAAGCAGACAGGTAGGGCTTTCTAACAAACACACTTGGGCACAATTTGGACTTTACAAAGTACCTTAAAACCACCTCCAAAGTGGCGCGACGCATACAGTTTTGGGCGCAGCGCACAGAGACCCAAAGGCCAAAATCACTTCCGCTCCACGAAATTTCTATTCGCGATTTTATCTAAGTGGGCCTGCGCATTTAAACTGTATTTTTCCTAGCACCTAAGGCAAAGTTTAAAAATTATTTTCACTCAAGGTTGGCTTCTATCCAAGTGGCAAAAGGAAGGCGAGCAGTCATCCAAAAATCTACGCTACAGCTTTGTCCTTTTTGTAACGCTGCACCTGTCACTAATGGTTGGCTTCCCATTTCTAGTTTGTAATGATTTGAAAAACTCCCCAACTTTGGCTCGCTACATTTCCCAATGGTAAAGTCTATTTATTGTATGTAAAACCATTTGCAAAGGGTTGGTTGTAATTTCTGGGAGACTGTGGGAGAGAAACTCATTTACTCATTGTATATTTTGACAGAGAATTAATGAAAGGCAGCGACTCTAGTTCATGAGATTCATGTGGTATGAGTGTAGCAAATGTATTCTCTTTCTATTTCATATGTATTTCGTTATGTTTCATAGTTCATTCATATTCATTTCCAGTGAAATTTTCTAAGTAAGAAAATGTAGAATTCATGTTTATTGCTCTGCCTTTGGGAAAGTTTCACGTTCTGTGTTCTTCTTCCATTGAAAAAGATTCATGTGTTTATGCCCTTTTCACCCTCCTAAACAAATCTTTCCATCTCGCATTATTTCAAATTCAATTGCTAGACTTTCCGCCTGTCTTGCCTCACGAAGTAATCTGTGCCTTTGTGTTAAATTCTCTACTCATGCCGTTCGTTGGTCCCATACATCCTAGAAACTTAGTCATTTATTAAAAATTGCCTCTTGTTTTCCATATTTATTTACCTAGCCTAAAATCAATATTCATTGTAAGTCATCTCAGACCATATTATTTTATTTATTCACTGAGTGTGATACGGAGAGAGCCTTCTCCTGTTCTGGTAGGGCTAGCTACCAGACTGAGCATGGTTTGTGGTTACCCTGGATTTTTCCTTCCTTCAACCTAAGGTAGATTTAGGTGCTAACACTAAGTACATGAATAGAATAAGTGATGGTATTGTGTAAAGCAATGTTTAATAGGAAGGATTTCTTTGTGTAATTGGTTGGGATGTATATTTCATCTATGATGTGGACAATAATGTGAATCTAATTTTTTAAGATGAGGAAATTATATGCTCATATTTAAGATATTATTAACATGATTAGTTAACAATGGTCAAATGCATATGATGAGTTGATTACCTTGTAGATAGATTGCAAAGTTGACCTCGTAGATTGCAGAGTTTGCTTAGTCTTGACATTTTTCAGTGTCATGGTTTTAGGAATAATTTGTTCCAAATATGTGTAATGGATATCAAATTAGTTGAAAGGATATACAAATATTTTAAAAATATTTAGCTATCATTACTAGATTTATTATTCAAGTAGTTCACAGTTGGTTGAAAGTGCACTTATAGGGATTAAAGTTATCTTGGTATAAATAAAGAATTCAGTAAATAAAATATGTAGTGAGTAAATAAAGATGTGTATGCCCATCTGTAAATAAAATATTTGGTGAAAATAAGTTATTAAGAAATAGTTAAACATGTAATTATATGTTTAATAAATTTGACATATGTAGTAGATTATTGGATTTAAATAAATTATAAAAAGGAAGAGTAGTTAAATTCTTGATATTTAAAAGAAAATAACTCTATCTCATTTACTAGCAGATGAGGATCCTCATCATCATAATTATATGGATTTCTTTAGTTTCTTTCACATGTCAAAATTTATGTACATAATCAAAATTATTAACTCCCAAAGGCTAAAAAGCTTTATAAAATCTTTAAAATATGGTTGTATAGTAGTTGGAAACACATATGCTAACTTAGGAAGAAACAAGGCACTCTAAGAGGGAGATTAAAGGAAGTGTAGACATGGTGAAACACATATGCTGAGAAGAAACAAGACACTCTCATAGGGAGATTAAAGGAAGTTGAGATGAAGGAATAATTTAAGAGAATTTCTAGATAAGGGGAAGTCGACACTTACAAATTTAAGTAGAATGTAAAATGAAAGGCATGAAAAATGCCAAAACATAATCAAATTTTCATTTGAAGGGCAAAGGGGATTTGAAATTCTAGGCCTGCATGGTATTACAGCCTTGGAACCAACCACCACCTTACTAGAACTTGTTGATCATTCGGTGGTAAAGCCAGAAGGAACTCTACAAGATATCATGGTCTCTATTGATTCATGTGAATATCCAGTAGATTTGCTTGTTATAAACTTGAAGAGTCAATTGGATGAGCACCCTTTGATATTCGGTCAACCTTGGCTGGCGATAGCTGATGCATATATAGGCTTCTGAGAGGGCAAAATGACTATTGCAAAGGGGGATGCTGTAAAAAATATTGTTTTATATCCTCCTTCCAAACCAAGTCTTCACGGTAGCAGAGGCAGTAGAATTCAGGGATCAGAATGAAGATGATGTTATCAACAATTTCATCAATGAGCTAGTTGATGTGAGCAATGTAAAGTGTCAAATGTTGAAAGCAATCCTTGATAATGAAGCACTGGAAGGTCCCTTGAAGGATATTGATGATCAACACATTCAGATGATTGTTGTTCATAACAACAAGCCGGTGGAAATTGAGCGAGGAAAAGTTTTAAGCATTAACGATAGCTTAGACAGTGATCAGCAGCAAAATCTCATTCAGATCCTGCAAAAATATAAAGGGGATTTTGCACTGGATTATCCCGATATGAAGGGTATAGACCCACAGTTGTGCGCTCATCACATCTATACCAAGAAGGATGCTCGACCTATCCGATAGCCTCAGTGGACATTGAATCCACACCTTAAGGATATTGTGAAAGAAGAATTATAGAAGCTATTGGAAGTGAATTTCATTTATCCTATTTCGAATAGAAAATGGGTTTCTCCATTGGTGGTCATCCCCAAGAAAAATGGGAAGTGGCGTATGTGTGTAGATTATAGGGAATTGAACAAGGCAACATAGAAAGATCATTTCCCTATCCCATTTATTGATTAAGTCCTTGATACCTTGGCAAAGAAGCAATTCATTTCTTTCCTAGATGACTTAAGTGGCTACAATCAGATTCAGATCACCCCTAAAGACCAAGACAAAACAACCTTCACCTATTCCTAGGGTATGTTCACTTACATAGTATTAAAATTCGGCTTATGCAATGCGCCAACCACATTTCAAAGAGCTATACTTAGCATTTTTTCCAACCTGATAAATGAAGGACTTGAGGTATATATGGATGAATATACTCCATATGGGGATGACTTTGATCAAGCACTGGAAACGTTAGAAAAGGTTTTAGAATGATGCATTTCTACCAGGTTATGTTTAAGCAATGTCAAGTGTCACATGATGATGACTAAAGGTATAATATTGGGACATTATATTTCTGCAGCAGGGATACTGACACACCCAACAAAAATACAAGTAATTCTTTTACTGCCTACTCCCTGTACTCAGACAGAGGTACACAGTTTGTTAGGATATGCAGGCTATTATCGCAGGTTTAATAAAAAAATTTCACAAATTGCTACACCTTTATATGCTTTAACTGGAAATATTGATTTCAAATGGTCTGAAAAATGTGACACAAATTTTACATGTTTAAAGAATCTAGTCTTCACGACACTAGTATTATGTGGACCAAAGTGGGAGTTGCCATTTCACATATCCACGGGTGCATCAAATGTAGCTATAGGCACTATCCTTGGTCAGGAAGAGGATAGGAAGCCTTATGCTATATATTATATTAGCAAAAATCTTACTCCTGCATAACTTGATTATACAGTAACAAAAAAAGATTTCTTAGATATTATTTATGCAATAAACAAATTTAGTCATTATATAACTGACTACCAAGTTTTTTTGTATATTGATCACTATGCCATTCGGTATTTAGCTAACAAACCTATCACAAATGGTCAATTGACTCGTTGGCTATTTCTTTTGCAGGAATTTGACATTACTATTAGGGACCGTTTGGGGAAGGAAAACCCAATTGCTGATTTTTTGTATCGAATCCCAAAGGAAAATGATCCACTAGTAGTGGACGACCAATTCCCAGATGAACATTTGTTTGTCGTGATAGTCAAGATGCCATGATACACAGATGTGGAAAATTATGTGGTAGTAAGGAAGCTACCCAGGCATTTGATAGTGAGGGAGAGGAAACAGATTGTTCAGTGTAGCACCCGATTCTCTTGGATTGGCGGATATCTTTTTCACACATGGTCCAACATGTGTATGCGCAGATGCATTTGCGAGGATGAGATTTATGAAATCCTGAAAGCTTTCCATGAGGAGCGTTCCAGAGGTCACTTCAGAGATCGAAGGACAAGGCATAAGGTACTATAGATGGGTTATTATTGGCCCACTATTTTTAAATATGATAAGAAATATGCCCAGGCTTGTGATAGCTGCCAAAGGATGGGCTGCCTTGGTCAATTTGATGAAATGTTGTTGCAACCCCAACTAGTCATAGAACCCTTCGAATGATGGGCATTAGACTTTGTTGGCCCATTCCATCCAACATCGAATCAAAAAGCCTACATATTGGTTGCCACAGATTATGTGATGAAATGGGTGGAAACAATATATTTATCAAGAGCCACAAATGAAGCCATGATGAACTTCCTCTTTGGGCTATTGTGTGGTATGGTTTACCTTGGGAAGTGAGAACAGATGGGGGAGGGAAATTCATAGGACACAAGATTACTACCACTCTAAAAAATCGTCACATTACACATAAGATCGCTTCCTCGTATCTCCTGCAGGTGAACAAGTAGGTTGAAAGCACCAATAAGGTCATTGAAGCGATTCTGACCAAAATTATCTCAACACATCGGCAAGACTGGGCTGCTAGACTACCAGAGGCCTTGCGGGCCTATCACATGAATTGAAGAAATACTACTGGATACTCTCCGTACCAGCTCATGTTTGGAAAAGAGCCTATTTTTCTGATCGAATTCGAAATAAATACTCTAAGAATGGCTCAAGAAGTGGGGATGCACTTAAGAGAAGCCCAAACCAAGCAACTTCAACAAATCAACGAACTAGATGAAGCTCAACTACTAGCTTTGTAATGGATTGCAATTATTCAGCAGCAAAGGGCAAAGTGGAACGACAACTTCATAAAAAATAAGACATTTCAAAAAGGGGATTGGTCACTCCTTTACGACTACAGATTCCAGGACTTTCGAGGAAAGTTGCAAATAATATGGCTCAACCCTTATGACATTCAAGAAGTACATAACAATGGAACTCTTACTTTGACTACCATTGACGAGTTTGAACATTATTTTAAGGTGAATGGGCATCGGGTGCATCTCTACCACAAACCACTCACCAAGGAGTCTTTCTACCAGTAGGTATGCGAGGACCCCTCCATGCAAATCTTAGCTGCAGAGAGTGATGACCCTACAACTTTTCTTTCAAAAAAATGAGATTTTTTTTTAAATTATCTATATCTATATCTATATCTATCTATCTATCTATCTATCTATCTATCTATCTATCTAATATAATATCATATTATATATATATATAAATATATTATATAATATATATATAATATATATAATATATATATATATATATATAAATTATAATTATAATTCAGTTAGGTAACCACCATGTAAATATGAGGATTTTTCTTGTTTTAAGTGCTTGGTAAGTGTTCTTCAATCGATTGAATGATTGTTGTTCAATCGATTGAACATCTCTTCTGTGTTCTTGTTGACATTTGTTGTTCAAACGATTGAATGATTGTTCAATCGATTGAACAACACTTTTTTGCATTTTTCATTTTTCCATTTTCATTGTTCAAACAATTGAATGATTGTTGTTCAAAAGATTGAACGATTGTTGTTCAATTGATTGAACAACACTTTTTTGCGTTTTTCATTTTTACATTTTCATTGTTCAAACGATTGAATGATTGTTGTTCAATTGATTGAAAAACAATTTTTGCATTTTTTATTTTTACATTTTCGATGTTCAAATGATTGAAAAACAATCATTCAATCGATTAAACAACACTTTTCTTGTTTTTAAATTTTCATTGTTCAAATTATTGAACAATTGATGTTCAATCGATTGAACATCACTTTTTGTGTTTTTAAATTTTCGTTTTTCAAACAATTGAACAACACTTTTTGCGTTTTTTATTTTATTTTATTTTATTATTTTTATTTTTATTTTTTTTTGTTGTTCAAATGATTGAATGATTGTTTTTCAATCGATTAAACAACACTTTTGTGCTTGTTATTTTTCAATTTTTGTTGTTCAAATGATTGAATGATTATCATTCAATCAATTGAACAACACTTTTGTGTTTATTTTAGGACGAATAGTGATTTATTTTGTTGATTCATTGTCGATCATTTTGTCATCTTGTTTTTCTTTTATGTTTTGAATAAACACCATCTGAGTGGATTTGTGACTAACATAAAGAAAAACAATAATGTCAACACTATTATGATTTATGAAGCCTCTTAATGCTTATCTTTATCCAAAAGCTGATATGGTGTGTCTTTATAATGACTTGCTAGACATCTTTTTTTGGACACATTATAAAATGATTCATTATTTAAAACCATGCTCGCTTACTTACCACACTTTCAAATGGACAAATCCCTTTGAAATGATGAGATGGGACTAAAAGTATACCCTTTCCTTGGCATATTTTTACTTCTTACACCATCCCTGACTCTTAAGGAGCAAATGAGCCTCCTTGTTTTTATAAAAACATCAAAATATGAGAAAAATGAAAATAAAGAAATATGAAAATGCAATGAACATTGTCTTAAAGAAGATAGGGGGTCTCATCATGAGCCAGACTACCATGATCATAAAGGTGTAACAAGTGACATTCCATTTTTGGCTACCAAACCAAGGTAGTGACCTTCTTGATGATTAAAAATTGTCAGAGGGACAGGGGGTCTCATTACAAGCCAACGTGATATTTTTGTTATATCTGGGTGACTGACACTATGATCATCTAGTCACCATGCTAGCATAGTGGCCTCTTTATGGCAGAAAAAGAAGAATCAACTACATAGTAAAGGAGGACTCTGGCTCATTTGTGGGGTTAAAAAGCAACCCTCTTGAGGCTATGAACACCTACTAGCGGTAGTGGCTCTACTTATGGTATTGGAGTATTAACTTACAATGCCAAATGCTCTCTATTATATTTCCATGTATGGATTCATTTCTAAGAAGATTTCCTGTTTGAACAACACTCTCACAAGCCAATATGCATGGCAACTTATGTTATATATTCATTATATTATATTTGTCCAATCATTTCATGGCATTCATTACTACTTACCGCTAATTATGTGTTTATTACTAATACTTCTTGAGGTCAAAATCTTTTCACATAATAAATTAGATATCTGTTTTTATCTTTTTTCGGCCTTTTCCACCTCTGATACATGTCTTACTTTAATTTCTTTGTCATAAATTGCATCATTTTTCTGGATTAGTTGTCTGCATTTATGAATCCTCAATTCATGCACTTGCGTTTAACATGCTTGAAGGACATGGACGTACTTTTTCCCATTGTAGGGGGGACGGTCTGCGTGTGAACAACATGTGTGAAAATTATTAAATTGATTTTCGGGTAAAGGTTGCATGATGATTAGATGTGCATAATAATTAGCAAGGTATTTCTGATTGGAGAAACGACGATGACCATTATGGATGGCATGCGAATTGATTAAGAGCCTGCATAAAAAAAAAGGTTGATGAGACAAATGACTTGACAATACATGTTGTCAATTCCCAAATCAACATCATTTTCCTGTTAATTGCTTTAATTGTCTTTGTTGTTGTTCTAAATTGCGAAAGAGAAGGAGAAGTCCATCCCAGAAAACCAATCACAAGAAAAAAACAACCATGGGAGGTAGAAATATTCGAAATGAGCCCATAGTACTCATGGTATCAGACTAGGCTCATGCAATTCTCGAGCACGCAGGATGGTTGCAATATCTGAATAAATTTCAGGGATGTCATGAAGAAATGACACTTGAATTCTTGACGTGGGTGCCTCGAGTGAGAAAGTTCCAGAGATTTCTGGCAGCGCAGGTTCATGTTTGGGCATCTCAAGTGAGCTGAACGTGTGTAGTAATCCGGGCGTGGGTTTCCTTCGGCCTGTTTCGGAGGGTCGTGGTAAGTTCAATCTGAGAAGCGATGCGGTGGGTGGCTGTTCAGTTTATTCATGTAATGAAGCCGTAAGCTATGTTAGGAGTAATTTAAACTGTGAGTTTGAAAATAATATTAATGATAAGTGCGATAACATTAATAATGATGTAATGGAAAATAGGCATATTAATAATGATGTCAAGGAAAATAGGCATAATAATAATATTATTGTAGATGACATTAAGAAAAGATAGGCTCCCCATATAAAAAGATATTATGATGGTAAGATATTAAAATATAATGGTAGTAATATAAATAAAGAGGATAATAATATAGTTAATAAAAATAATGGTTGTAAATTTAATAAATTTGGTAATAGTAAAATAGGTTTTAGTAATAAAGTTTTAAATGAGAATAAATTTCTTAATAGGAGTATGGAAAAGAAGGGTAGTTCTGTGAGTGTTTCTAGTCCTCCCCCTCAGGGCAATAAGGTGTTAAATCTATCCAGTTTTTCCTTTCCGCCTACAGTTTTTAGTCTCTTAGGAAAAGGTCTTAACTTTTCCTTAGCACCCAGAAAAATCTCGGTTGAAGACATCATTTGCGATGTGGAATATGGAATTAAGAACCTTCCTGATAGGATTAAAGCCACGATTAGGCAGGATTGTGCCGTGGCCCTGAGGAGGGCTAAGCCTCCCCGTAGCAATATCAGCAAGGCTGACTTTGAGGCTCTCAAGGCCTTGAACGAAAATCGTGACGTCGTGGTCTTAAAAGCTGATAAAGGTGGGGCTGCCGTCCTTCTGGATAGGAGTGATTACAAAACTAAGATGCTCGATCATCTGTGTAATAGTGGGAGTTATAAGAAGCTTTTGAAAAATCCCCTTAAAAAGGTCTCTAGAGCAGTCGCTCTTGCGATCAAATCGTGTAATTCCACGATTCCTCTTTCCCAGAAGCTTATTGAGGGAAACCCCATCGCTCCTAGGATATATGGCCTTCCAAAGGTCCATAAGGAGGGGGTCCCCTTGAGACCCATTGTCAACACCATAGGTGGTTCGACTTACCTCCTGGCCAAGTTCCTTGCTGTAAAGTTGAGGCCCTTGGTTGGTCATACGGAGTCCTTCGTTAAAGACTCAGCTTCTTTTATTGATGATCTTAAGAGGATTAAGCTTGAGCCCGAGGACATCCTGGTAAGTTTCGACGTGGTCTCTCTTTACACTTGTATTCCCATCAATGAGGCCATGAAGGTGATTAATAAGCTCACCGACCCGGATATGGCTAGGTTGGTTGAGCTTTGCCTTACCTCCACCTTTTTCAGCTTCGAGGGAGAATTCTATGAGCAGACTTGTGGGGTTGCCATGGGCTCCCCCTTGTCCCCTGTCGTCGCTAATCTCTTTAAGGAGGATTTTGAGTCTAAGGCTTTGGCCTCCTCTCGTCTCTTACCGAAGCTTTGGAAAAGATTCGTTGATGACACTGGTGTTGTCTAGTCTCATGGTCTTGATGAACTGGATCATTTCTTCAGTCATCTCAATAACCAGTCCGCCGCCATCAAATTCACGATGGAAAAAGAAATCAATGGTTGCCTTTCATTCTCGACGGTATGGGGAGCACAAGTCTGTGCTAGCACTTGTCATATCAAGGAGGAGGAATTACCCAACCTTCGATGAAAACGATAGTTACCAGTTATTACGACGCCAGAACATGTCTCTAGCCTAGACCTCTAGATGTGTTACGTTAGGTTCCAAAGCGTTATTATGTTCATTGAGATTTATTTTAGAGTTGATATTTTTTAAAGTTTGCCTTTCAATGGTTCACCGTGTGATGTTGATTTGAAATTCCTAAAAATGCATTCTACAATGATAAACAATCGTTGTTTATTTTGAGCAACGAAAATCCTAGCTACTAGGGAAAGAAGATTCAATCTTTCAAACAAAGAGCAAAGAGCACACACTAGTGCATTTTCCTAAATCATATTTCGCACACAAGCTAAATGCAAATGCAAATGCATGTATTTGTTTTTTTGTTCCCCTTAATGTGAAAAATGCCAAAAAGGAAAACTAAGTATAGCAAAGATCTAAAATATTCTACTTAAAGCAACATTTCGACAATTTCTCTTTCAAAATGGAAAGGAAGACTAAACGCCACTTCTCAATTTTGAATAGAAAATGCTTTCGACACTTAGAATATCAACAAATCAAATCAAATACTTGAAGAAAATTTCAATCGACTATTCAGGGAAGGAAGACTCAACGACGCTTCTCTTTTTGACACAAAACGACAATTACGACACTTTTCGTACCAAAGCAATAGATCAGTTTAAGTAACTTTTCGACAAAGGATTGTAAATGATGGACAAATACATAAAAAACATTTAATAATCCTAATCAATGGAGGCTAATCTATGTGATGCAAGCAGGCTTCAGTGATGAGGCACTGTTCATAAGCAGCAAATCAACTAAACAGAACTGAAAATAAGGACAAAAACCCCAAATTTCAAGAATGGAAATAGGTTTAGTCAGTCATCGCAACTGGGCTTCATAGAAATAGGGATGAATCACGCCTACTACACTCAAGAAGTGTGATGCATACTGGTCCATAGTGACAGACAATGCGATGGGCTAGGAAGCGCAACTGAAGTGGGTTTTGGCTCAAATTTGCAGCTGATTTTAGTGAGTTAAGCTGGGCTACAATGGTCAATAAAGCGCAAAGTATAGAGGAATGATCTTGAGAGGTTACTAAGCTACCAAACGGGCATCTAGAATGCCTGTAAATCAAATTTTTAATTCATAAACTAAATCGCAGAATGACTAAAGCAACATTCATCTACTATGCAATTACAGAGCAAGAGCAGTTCAAAGGCTACCAGGCTGACTTCAGGCTCTGTATATAGTTTATAAAACAAACAATAACAACAAACAAACATCTATTCATTCCCTAGTGGAGTCGCCATTTTGTTTCTGGGAAAACTAGTGTCTTTTCGATCGACTAGCCCTCTAGGTTTGGCAGCTACCCTAGAAACAACAGTTTAAATCAATTTACGATTTATTCTATGTATAATAATAAGTTCTTACAAGTATGGCTTGTATCGGGTTGCATGCAGGTATCCCACATTTCCATGCGCAGACATGATCCATTGACATATTGTTGAACCAATAATGGTTGGGGAAAGGCCTAAGTATTTGGGTCTTGGCTATGGACAGTCTTATGGAGAGAGTTCCAAAGCGGCCATGAAGGCCATTGAAACAACTCCAAGGAGGGGTTGAAACGTAGAGTGTGAAGATTGTGTTCAGGAGGAATGCAATAGCTTGAAACATCACTTGCAGGATGTAGGCATACAGAAGCACACACTTGAACTAGAGAGTTGTGGAAACTCTATCAGCCTTGAAGAGATTGATGGTGTTCCAAAGGGAGCCACTACTTCATTTGCTTCACCTCCTCCTGAAGGCAATAAAGGTGAAAGAGGCAGGTATAAATCTAGTTCTACACATTTTCCTTTTGATTGTGCAAAGCATGATAAATTTCCACGTATGTATGGAAAAAGAATTGCATGTTCCTTTTGTGGGTTGGATAACCATAATGTTTCTAGATGTTGCAAGAGATTGGCTACATATAGGAAACTTTTGAAGAAAATAAGCAAGAAGCCAAAGGTCCATTGGACAAGGAAAATCATGATGTCAAGAGGATGCACATGCGGTGCACTTACTGCCATAAGCAAGGACATCTTGCTATAAAATGTTGGACTTTGAATCCAACAATGCTTCCACAAAAGCTGAAGAAAGTGGAAAGAGAAGATGGCAGAAATGGAAGTGAAGATTCCATGAATGATGTGTCTCAGAATGATTCACATGATGATGCTAATGTGCAGACAAAGGTAGTACCTTTGAAAGGGATTGGTAAGGAATGGTTAGATTTCTTATCTAATTAATATTGCATGTCTATTGGTGCATCTACATTATATTTCAATTCAGCTTCGAAAGTATAGTGTGCTTAAGTGAAATTTGAAGGATGAAATGCATGAATAAGCTTGATATGCATGAACATAGGGATGCTGATGTTTTTCTTGTTTTGAACATGTATGTGTAATTAACTTGAAGGGATGATTGCATTAAACATGCATGTAATGTTTACTTGAAAGAAATTAAATTGGCCTCCAAGATGGAGATAGTGATGAAATGTTTTATCTTTTGAAAAGTGTCCTAATGGTATTTTTCTACATGCCTAACTTCAAGGGTCATTTGTTCAAAGACGTGTTTTATGGGCTTGTTGTCTAGTCCATCATTTGGATGCAGATACAAGACATGGAGGTGTTCACAAGATGTGAAATCTGTTTCTTTTGTTGAAGCAGGAGTTTAGGCCATCCAGTTGTTGTCTATGTTTCTGTTGTTGTTAACAGTTGATGTTGACAACTTTTCAAATAGGTATAAATGAAAGTTTGTGGAGCAGATGTAATTCACATTTGTTTCAGCCACCTTGGATCAATGATCAAGGCAAATAAGTTTAAACCACCTTCTATGACCAGTTCAGTAGAAGTTCGGTAGGAAGGCAAGGAGGAAGACAGTTCTTCCCAGGAAGACTAGCCCATCCAAGAAGGGAAGTGGTCAGAAACTTTTGTTCAGAGGCACTATGCAAAGAAAGCGTAGGGAGGTTGAAAGAAGAGGGTGAGTCACTCTCATTTACTATTTAGATCATTATATCAATCTTTTGGAGACCCAAATTTCTTTAGTGGGAAGGCGTGATCTAAAAATGGATCCTGAATAAACCTCTAAGTCCAAAAGACTTCATATAAGAGGTAAAAGGTGCCAAATGGCACAAATCCTTTGTAAATCAGAGGAAAATTAAAGTTGTAGGTTGCTCTTAGAAATAACCCCATTGTAGAGATATTTTCCTTCTGAATCTACTGCAACTTCAATGGGCTAAAATGGACTTAGGATGCAGAAGTTATCACATGCAGAAGATGCCTAGTTTCTTTGAAAAAAGAGGCAAAAACCCCTAAAAATGACAAAAAAAACCCTTATAAGGGAAAATCACATCGCATAAGGCAAAGAGGAGGACTTAAGGTCAGGTGAAAGGCACCCCTGATTAGCGATCTCCAATTATCAGATCGGCGGGTCGGATTGGAGGCAGGCGATGTATACCCAAGGCAAAGGTCCCGAGCTGATGTGATGGTGCAATTGCTGAAATTAGCGGATCACAATCGGCGATACCACAAGGCAAAGATGGGACCCCAAGCGATGCGATATTGCGATCACCGATATTGGCAGATCAAAATTGGAGCTACATAGAGGAGAAACTATAGACACACATACACACACACACACACACACACATATATGTGTGTGTGTGTGTGTGTGTGTGTGTGTGTGTGTGATGCGATTCGCTGGACCCGATGGAAATATAAATGCTATTTCATAAGATTTGAGATTCATCAATTGGAATTTTTAATGTATTTCCATGTATTTCATTTATTAAACGAAATACAAAGGGAAGCGCTGATGCGATAAAATCCAGACCTGAAGGGGTTTGGGAATGAAAATGTATAGTATTTCAAATCCACCTAAAGCCATTTTTATGGGATTTTTAGTGTTTTAACGTATTTAAAAAATACAAAGAGAAGCCATGGAAAGGGGCATTGCGACATGTGATAGCGACTTATAGGTGGACCCGATAGGAGAATAGGGTGCAATTATGAAGATTTGAAGTTCGGATGAACAATGTTTTGGGGGTTTTTCCTGTGTTTGAACACATCTCTCTGTGTAAACAGAGAATGGCCATTTCATGGATTTCAAAGGCCCGATGCCCTCATCCACTGCAGATTAGGTGGCCACCTCCCCTGAATGCATTATGCAATGATTATTTAACGCTAGAAGAGGTATTCGAGCAGACAGAGGCTGGGAGACAGAAAGACGAGAGGGAAATTGAACAAGCAGCATCGATTTGGCTTAAAAAGCCACAGAACGACAGAGACAAGGGCTGCTAAAGGTTGTTGGGGGTTGTTGCTGAAACAAAAGCCAAAGCAGGAAGCTAAGGCAAAAAAGAGCAGAAAGAGGCAACGTAGAACAAAAAATAACAGCCAAGAGAGTCACTTGGAAGTCAAGTGAAAAGCCAAGAGAGTTGTAAACTGATAGAGGGCCAAAGAAGCCAGAGCCGAAGAGATAGAGCTAGAGCCGAAGAGCCATAGTCAGAGCCAAGAGCCAGAACCAAGAGCCAGAACCAAGAGCCAAGAGCCAGAGCCATGAGCTAGAGCTTCAAGAGTGAGGGAATGACATGGTGTCTAAACCCACTGTTTCTGTGTAAAACAGTAGGAGTTGATCCAAGAGCTTGTAAAAAGGACTTATACCATAATCCCAGAGAGCCTAGTTGAATTGACTAGAGCTCATGGAGACGTAGCCCAAGGGTTGTGGGTGAACTCCTAATTAATATTGTTGTTTTGTGTGCATTTTATTACTGCATTGTCTCCGCTGCTTTATTTACTGTTATATGTATTTATATATCAGTTTAAGCACATTAAATTACAACACATAAACAGATTTAATAAACAACACGAGCATACACCTTCTGTTCAAGCACATTCTTTTATTCCGCATTGGTTAATCAATAAGAATTGGGAATATTTAAGCTTTGGATGTGGGAGAGGTTCTTGTAGATTAGACAAGAAGCCTAAGTGACCCATTTTTAGTTCAAAAGTCTAACCACTCTTCTTTTGACAGTCACGGGTTCTTGTTTTCTTGAGCTGCTAACTCGTGAATTCTTATGTCCAACCAGCCTTCAATTTCCTTCTTAGTTAGATTCCAATGATATGACATCAGACATCTCTATGCAGATTCCGGTCCAGACAACAGAACCATTTGTTGGCTTATGGGGGGCCTGACCTAGGTTCAGAGTAATTTAGCCAAAGAAATCCCTACACTAATAGCCCTTTCAGCATCAGCCCGCGGAGCGTGGACTGAAGTCTCACTCGAAGTAGTATGGGCAAATGTTGGAACCAAGTTTCTGCACCCTTGAGATGTCTGAGATGTCGACTTAGTCCAACTAGATCTGTCTTTGCGCAGGTCGTTTCACACACTCATTCCAACCTTCAATACCTTTGTGATCTTTTATTATTGTCTTTCACGCAACCCTAACTAGAGGCTGAGATGCGTTCATGCTACTAGGGCAGCGAACTGCACTATTTCCCCAAACTACACGGCGTATCTTACTTATCTTCTTAATATATCTTAGTTAACTTCGCGTAAATAGGTATTCTATATTGCATTCTGTCAAGCGGAATGAGTTATACTTGCGGACAAATCTAACCTTCCTAGGAGTCTAAGACTCTCTAATGACAAACAAACCAAATAAGAGCTATCCTTCTCTAGATACACATCATTTTACAAGAATTCAAATGTTCTCGATCTTACCTTAGGTTCAATGCTTGTTGTAGTAGTCCAGTCTTGTTGATC